>APFE030984071.1:0-29124 GCA_000404065.3 Pinus taeda
TATAATACTAGTGTTTACCCCATTACTATTGTAGTTATACCCCTTATTAATATTGTTGTGCCCCTATTGTCCCCATATGTTATTACTGTGCCCCATAGAATCCCTCTATTGTTATTTTTGTGGCTTTATATTATTATTGTTAGGTCGGCTGGGTTATATTGTGACTCCTTAGACTCCTATATATAGAAGGGAGGTTTTATCATTTGAATCATCCAAGAATTGTTCATTTATGTAATGTAAAGGTTGCCCCCTCGAAGAGGCTGAATTCTAAGGCGTTGATCTATCTTTTCTATCTTTTCTTGAGTTGGTTTCATAATAGATCCCAATGGTAATACATTCAAATGTGTTGCGGTAGGCATACCATTCAAATCAAATGCACAAGCTCTTACCCAATGATGAACTCGCCTCTTTGTACTTGTAGCCAACTACACTAACCAAGCTTCTGCATGCACTTCTTTATTCAAACCACACTTACCCACCAAGTCAAGACTAACATAAATATAATTATATCTAGGATCAATCAAAATAGAAATACTTACTGTCCATCTCAATGATAGATGCCTAATGGTTTGCCTATTTGTTATCCAATGCTGCATAAATATGAGGAACGCTCTGACCAGAATCCCCAATAGTTTGTGCCTCCTGTGCACTATATATTTGAGGCCTACCACCCTGATTCTGTGGACAATCTCTCTTAAGGTGCTCCTTAACACATGTCCAACACTCCAATCGACCAATACCCTCACTTATATGTTGTTGTTGTAACCCATGTCCCCGTCTAGCTGCATTGAACCTCTTTTGTGGTGCCACATTTTCTTTCTTATCTGCATTCTGAGGCCTTTCTCTTTTCAGCTTCCATTTACCTTTACCTTTGTCTTTCCTTTCCATCCTTGCTGAGATTCATTCTTACGATTTGAATGTTCATAGAAATTATTCAATTTCCAAATAACTTCCTCAAGTGACTGAGGCTCATCATATTCAATCCGATCTCTAAATGCTAATGGAAATCCACTGAAAAATCGTTGAAATTTATCCTTCTCATATTTAAGATACGATACATGCCTCAATAGTTCTAGGAACTTAGTTGTGTACTCTTCATTTGTCATTGATCCCATATTTAGCTCATATAATTCTTTGGCCTTACTGTCATAGTACCTTTCTGACAAGTATCTCTTCTTGAAAAAGCCTCTTGAACTCGTACCAATTCAAGTCATCTAGCTTGATGTCTCTGATCCACGTCACATCTTTCCACAAGATGTATGATTTACCTCTTAGGCTGAAGATAGCTATTTTGACCTTCATATTATCTATGTATTCATGTAACTCATATAACTTCTTCATCCCAAGTATTCAAGCCTCTACATCTTCCAACTTCTTCACATATCCATCAAAAGTAGGTGGATTTTCCTTCTTAAACTCATCTGGAAATTATTCCCTATCACTCCTCTTGTAAGGATGATAATGATGATGATCATGATGCATGTCAGAACCAAAACTAGAATAATACATGTATCCATCACCTCTCCCATTCAGAGTATCCAACAATCTCCCATCTCTAACCGTGTCATCTCTATCTGACCTGTAACCACCATGAGACCTACTTCCATATGCCCCATTAGTTTTTTCCTCCTGTCCATGGTTGATCAGAAGTGGACCTTGTCATTACAATTCTAACAAACTTTGAAGGAGTAGAACATTAACCTCTACTTGTTTCTCTTGTGCCTAGATGATTTTGTCAATGTTTGCCTTACAACTCCTTATTTCTTCCTTCAATATTCTTAATGTGACTACTAAGTCAGAAGAGTACCCAACATCACGCTACTCATCTGATTCATAGGGAGAGTCTTTGTAGTCTACCATCTTGCTAGTCATTTTGATCTCTTTTCTACAAGGCATACTATGTCTGCTAAACCAAATCACAATAAATCAACGTACCTTAGCAAAATTCAGGGAGGATATCTCATCTGCAAGAATAGACAATCAACACACTACATGTATCAAATAATCATGACATCATATATACATATAATGCATAAGCACTTAACCATGTAACCATCAGTCTAGTTAGAGTCCAATCATCAACACATGACCATATCAACTACATGTACCATGACCTCATGCATGACAACACAACCATACCAATGTACATTAACAATACGCAAACATAAACAACATGTAACCAATCATACACTCATGACGACATACCTCATAACAACAACATCCTCTTTCACATGGTGACATCACTACAACCATGACTGACACCATGCATATGAAACAAGCACATAGACCACAAGGATGATTAACTCATGTGCTAAAAACATAAATGCATGACCAATACACATCCCAACTAGTCAAAGGGGTGAACCATGCTCTGGTACCACTCTATGGTATTAGATATGACCCAAAGAGAGCGTAACCCACTCTGATACCACTCTGTAACACCCTCCGCCCACATCTACCCAAGTAATCAGCCAATTGGGGTAAACAAGTGATGAGAGGCTATTATGATTGGATTGAACCTCTTAGGTGACCTTAAGGAAATGGAATCGATGAAAACACATCATACAGACCTTCCACACCATCAACAAGACTCGTAGGAACCATCCCAACCTTTATGGTAACCATCTCCTAGGCCCCACTGAGGTTTTAGACCACTTGACCCCCGGACGCTCCCATGATATGGACCTAACAACATCCAGGAGACTCTAGATGCTCTCATGACAAGGCATGCCAACGTCCAAGTACTATTTTGCTTAGTGTTGTGCCAATGTCCCTGGGATTTGAGCCACTTTTTCAGGCCCAAAGCCCAGGTCACTACCCATAATTGAATGGCACCTTCAGAACAAAAAGATAATAAGGAAACAATGATGCAAATACAAATACTTTAACAAGCCCTTAACTAGACCCCTACTAGCCATGACAGACATTTTGTCAAACATATCACAAATATATAATCTACAGGTGTAAACAACATATTTAAGCATAGGGATCTCATACTTATCTGAGAATTGCTATGAAGCATTGTTCCCTTATATCATTTGCTGCATTATCATCTATCAGGTGATAGATACATTGTTCATTCATTTACAAGTAAAAACATGATGAGAGACATACATATCCACTATCATAAAGCATATTCATAACCAACATACTAGCAATAGAAATACCAAGGAAATCACATCTATATGATCCACATATAAAGTAGTATAATACTCATAGAAATACAAGGAGAAATAACCTCATATTGATGATGAAAAATCCAAACCCAAGATGGGACTACCATGTTCCACCCGACCATAGAATGGCTAAGCCAAATATCTCTTCATTCATTCACCCCCGTGCCATATTCCAAGCATGAATATGGGACTCAAACCAGAAGAATCAATTAGGGAATCCTGAGGCAAAACCACGTCACCCTCATCAATAGAAACCAGGCTTTACTGTAATCCATCCTGAATCACTAGGATAACACAATAAAAATGTAATAACAGGCTTTACCATGATCTCCTCCTGATAACTAGGCCAAACAAGCATGAATGCCATCGTATTTCTTCACCTACACCGTGAGGAATTTTCCTATCTCCTAGTCTCTCAAGCTTTACCGCAATCCACACCAAATCACTAGGCCCTAAATCGAGATCCATTGTCTAGGATTTACCGCATATCCCAACCCATGATTACTAGACCCAACGGAGAGCAATCCACCTCTTGGTTTTACTGTATATCATGCCAGTCACCAACAAGGGTTCCTAGGCTCATCGAGGCAACAAAAATTCTATCTTTACCGCAACCCACAGTCTAGTTCAGGGGTTACTAAGCCATGTGTTCTATCATTCAAATATCCACCTCACTAAGCTTCAAATCCATCTCAACCAAAACGTGAGAACCCCATCACACCATGGCTATCGGGAAATGGAAAGGTTAGACTGAAAACACTATCACACCTGGTAAAACCCATGCCATAACAACAGAAGAACCACATGAAATACCATGCGTGCCAAATCTAGCAAGGAAAATACACATGAAAATCAATACCAACAAAGAATTTTGTTGTAGCTGATTGATCTTGTTCCTCCTTTCTTACTTCTTCCTTCCTCTTGCCTTTTTTTCCTTTCTTGATCCAATGCCAAAGTGCTCCAAGAAAACTATAAGTATCCAACAATGTGAGAGAGAGATAGAGAGAATAATGAGAGAGCTCCAAAACTGAACTGACAAGCCTTTTTATCAATTAGGCCTATATTTTCTTCATTTTCCTCCTCACATGAAACTTGTGACCTTTCACCTTCCTTTTCTCCTAATTTCCATTACTTTCATAAATAAATGTGCCAAAAATGCCATTTTGCCTTTCCAAAGCCTTAGCCATTGCCTTTTCCAATTTCCTTAGCCATAATAAACTGAATGAACACCCACACTAGGATGTCTTTCTCAACATTCAATTTGGAATAAGTGTCCCATCAATCTTTGTTATTATTTTGCCTTTATTAACTTTTAGTACATGGAATTTTCACCAGGGACGTTACAAGCACTCATTTGTTTGGAATTGCAGTTTAAAAACATAGCTAAAGGAATTCTCACCCAATTCCTTTCTTTTATCTTTTTACCTTGCTAAAATTGAGTCTTATTGTGTGTTATTACATCACCCAACTCTTAGTTATATAAACAAATCAATTTTTACCTTGTCATGCTAATTCCAAGCATGTTGCCTTACAACTGTTCACACATTTCAGTCACATGTTCCAAAGATCAACACATCTTGTCTATTTATTTGAAATAAACCTTTACCAAGACTAACAACCATGTCATAATCAACTCACAATCATTAGTCATAATCCTACAACTAGCACCCACTTGCACTCAAGTGCATATCAATTGTCTTAGCGCATATTGTGTTAGTACAACTATCTTAAAACAAGATCATTCCTTCATGCAATATTATAGACACATACTCATATCATGCAATTAATAAAACATTCAAACAACCTGTAAACATACCATGTTAAATAAACCAAATAAACGGCATAATAAAACACATACCTTAATGTATCTCAAGGGAGGCTATCACATTTGCACAAGTCAATCCAGATTAGTATGGCACAATATCACAAATATATCCATTTGTGCCTGAATATCATATTCATAACCATCTACATCGGCCAATCCAAATTAACATGATACATAATAAAATCAAGATCTTAGTTGCAATGACCATAATCATCATGCATATGATTGTAGTGCATATAACAATAAATTACTATCATTCATGACTATTTGATGCGTGTGCATATGACCACACTAATTAACTAACATCTGTCATACATGTAACCACAACAACAATAGAATGAAATGCATGTATATAACCCTAATGCATGTAACAAACATTAACCAACATACCTACATGTCCAACATAAAAACTTGTATGAAAATTTACTCTTACCCTGAGATCCAGTGTTGTAACCTCGCTCTGATGATCTACATCTCCTGCTCCATCTCATCCAACACATCAACATCATAACATACCAACAACCTCATGATGACACAAAATGCATAAAATGACGTCATGCACGACAACCCTAACCATGATAATGTCTGCATAACAACATCCATCTATCCCATCCAGTCCGAGTGTTTGAACCATCCTCTGATACCATTCTGTAACCACCCCTCCCACATTTACCCAATTTCACTGGTTTGCTAGGGTAAACATGAGAGTAATATTTAAAATTACATGAACCAACCTCCTATGTACATTTAAGGAAGTGGAGTTGATAAAGTGGAACTTCACTGACCTTCCTCAGGAGCTACAAGACACCCAGGAGCTAAACAACCACTCCAAGTGTTGAAACCCTGAGATGGATTGATTTTTTAATGACATGGCCCCACAACACAAGGCCTCCATGCGGTTATAGGCCTCCAATCACATGCAAAAGCCTGTAAGGGTGCAGTTATAGCCCAAAACTTTGAATTCAAAGGGTACAGTCCCAGATTATGAGGCACCATTTTAGGCTAGCCTCCAGACCGCTTTCCAAAACTCAATGAGACTTTCTAGAATGATAAATAACATCGAGACAAAGCCTTCATACAAAAATCGATCAAAGACTTAACCTATCCAGGCCAAACCATGACAATCATTTTTTCAAACATATTGAGAACATGTAATCTATAGATCATGAATGCATATCTGAACCTAGGGGTTTGATACTTATATGAGAATCACCAAGAAGGTATAATAGCCTCTCATAATAGTTGCAATAACATTTGTTAGCTCATGAATTCACTAACCATTCATCAACTAATAAAAACATATCAAGAGCCATAGCTAGAACCTATTATGGAAACATGCTTATAACCAACATATAACCAGAATAATAACCATGATAGAACAACCATCAAATCCACATAATAACAAGTACAAGTACTCATAGAATACAATAGGGAAAAAAGCTCTTATTAACATATGAAAAATCCAACCAAGTTAGGGACTTCCACATACCACCAGACCATAGATTGAGCCGAACCAAATCTTTCTTTCATCCAATCACCCTCGTGCCATATTCCAAGCATGAATGTGGGACTCAAGACAAGAACAACCAGGGCTTTCCGGAGATTAAACCACCTCCATCCTGATGCTCCCGTGATCCCGCCAAAAATGGTGAAGAGATCACATAAGAAAATCAATACGTAAACAACTAGGGCTTCCCAGACATTAAACCACCTCCATCCTTAAGCTTTACTATAATCCTGCCAAAACTAGTCAAGGGATTACTAGTCCCAAAACAAGCTTGGATGCCTCAAAATTTCTTCACCAATACCTTGAGGAATTTGCTTGTCTCCACCCTCGGTATTTACTGCATTCTCTCTAAAATTGGTCAAGAGATTCCTAGGCCCTATGGAAATTTTCTTGAGACCACCTCACCCAGTTCCAAAACCATCCGGCAATCCAAAGTTCAACCAAATAAAAGAACCCCATCACACAATGACTATTCGAAAATGGCAGGGCAAGGCTGAAACCACTAACACACCTAGAAAAAACCATGCCAATGATAACAAGAAAACTAAATACACACGTGGATGTACCATGCATTCACAAACCAGATAGGAAATCACACGTGCAACCTGTTACCTACAAGTATTCCTGTTGAAGCTACTTGATCCAAATTTTCCTTACTTGTCCCTTGCTTTCCTTTTCCTTCTTGTACTTTCTTTTCTTTCCTTTCTCTAATGCTAGAGTGCTCCAAGAATGCTCTAAGTGTGCACTAGTATGTGAGAATAGAGGGAAATCCAAGATAAAAATGACAAAAGGTTACCAACCAAAAGCTTTGAACTGGCCCTCAAAAGCCTTTTTATTATTGAGGCCTCTATATTCTTCAATTTCCTCTAATTTTCCTTCAATTTACTCACATGCAAATATGTGACCTTTCGTCTCCCTTTTCTCCTTTTCTCCTATTTTCCTTTATTCCATAAATAAAATGCTAGTCAATGGTTCTTTGCCTTTGCCAATTTCATTAGCCATAATAAACCAAAAGGAACACCCACTAGGATGATTTTCCCAACATTCAGCTTGGTATACGTGTCCCATGATCTTGGTCTTATTTTTCCTTTATTAACTTTATTACATGAAATTTTAACCTGGGGATATTACACATCTAAGAGTTCAAAACATGCAGTTATGTAGGTTGGACACTAGATCCTAGGCAAATAGGTTTAAATTATTTCCCTGTAAACTCTAGCCTTCTTATTCTATAAATATTCATGGTTTGATATACATAGTTAGAGATACTGAGTTTTGAGCTATAAAAATTACATTTATTTAAGTTAATATATTAAAAAAGCAAGATTGAGAGTTCAAATGTGTTTATATAATATAACATTCAAAATTTGATTTATTTACAGGAGTTATGAGTTTTAAGTTCCTTGATGTTTAGGGTTTGATTTTCCAAGTATAGAAATTGCTTACCATGATCTAAAATTTTTATGGTATAAGAGAACATTTTTTGAAATACTCCATGAATCCCTATATGCATGGGTTTTTGCATGTGAGTGGAACTTGTTGAAAATTTTCTCTATGTGCGATGCACACAATTTTTTAGTGATTGAAGTGATCTAGACTTGTGAGAGGTTGTTGGGTGTTATTCCCTACTTGCTCCAGTGATTAGAGAGGGGATTTTCTCTGTAGATATGAGGTTGCTTTTATTTATTTTGTTGAGGTGTTTCCAAGAGTTGCAAGGATAGTTAGTTTAGGTCTAAAAGAGTGTGAGCAATTGAAGGTGTTGCAAACTTCACTCCTTGGAAGTGCAAACTTCATATGTAGTTGGAGGAGATTGATCTTTCTTATTTTGTTGAGGGGAAGATTAAAGTCCCTACAAATCTTGTGTGGTTGAGTGAATAAAACTAAATAATATAATCATCCTTGATTCTGTGAAGGACCATTTAATCCCTCACATCACAAAGAAAAAGTCAACCTAGTGTATGTATGATATCTTGATCATTATGTATCAGAGTTGGATATTTTTTGTAAAAATATTTTGAAAAACAAACTCATTACTATATTCATAAGTAATATAGACATAGTGACCAATGACCTTATAAAGATCACCAAGTTTTCAGATAAACTTGTTGCTATTGAGGTGAAGGTGGAGAATGAGAAGTTGTTACCCATAACATTGAATGGGTTCTCTGCATTTAGAAGCATTTTTTTTAGGGTGATTGTGCTTGTGAGAAGCTACCCACATTTGAGAAGCTTTGGGATGATTTCAACTAGGAAGAAATTAGGCTATAGACAATTTGAACTAGATTAAGAGATCTAGAAACTTTCCCTCATTGGGAAGATGAGAAGAGGAAGTAAGCAAGAAATACCTAAGAGGGGTTCAAAGAAGGAAGAATATTCATGTGAAGGACCATTTGATCCCCCACATGGAAAATAAGAAGTCAACTCAGTGTATGTATGATATCTTTATCACTATGTATCAAAGTGTGGATATTTTTTGATTATGTTGAACTACAAACTCATTTCTGCATGCATGAGTAGTATAAACATATTGACCAATGGCCTTATATATTTCACTAAGTTTTAAGATCAATTTATACTATTGAGGTGAAGGTGGAGAATGAGAAGTTAACGCCCATAACATTGAATATGTTCCCTTCATTTTAGGAGCATTTTTAAGTGGGTTTGTGCTTGTGAGAAGCTACGTACCTTTGAGAAGCTTTGGGATGATTTCACCTAGGAAAAAACAAGGTTGTCGACAATTTTATCTAGATTGAGAGACCCAAAATATTTCCCTCAATGGGAAGATATGAAGAGGAAGTAAGAAAGAAGGACTTGAGAGGGTTTGAAAGAGGAGGATTCATGTTCCTTTAACTAGGGAAAAAAATACTTGAGTCACATGAAGGGATTCAAATGTCACAAAATGGGGCACTATGCCTTTCAATCACCAAATAAGAATAATGAGAATGTCAAGTAATAACTGTAGAAAAAGCAATATGTAGAAAATACAAAAGGCTTTCGCTGAAGTGGATCATTTATCATCCATGCTTGCGATAACCTTCTCAATGGTTCCATGCTTTTCCATTAACCTTATCTTTGTTGCAGGATGGTATGTGGAAAATGAAGCATCCAGACACACGACCTTCAACTAGAGGGTGTTTAACAAACTTAGAGAGTAAGAACTATTGAGTCGTCAAAATTGCCATTATTTCACATCCTTTTCCTTGGCTTTCATTTTTTGCTTATCTATAACATTGAATTAAGACCATTTTAATATTTACATGTGGGATTAGGCTCCATATTTTCCAATGCATCTATTTTGGTATTTCAAGTGATTTTATGATTAAATCTTAGAAAAATAACTTGTTTTTACATATCCTTGAAAGTTGGACGAGTCTGGTGATGATTACATGTATATTTGGACATTCCAACAAAATTCACATTTTCACCACCTAGCCTCAAATTTAACTTTCATCTTCAACCATGGAGGATTTGTCATGGATTTGGATCATCTTCAACTATCTTGCATCTGGAAAGAATCTTGGACCATAGACAAGATTAGTTTGATGAGTTTTGAATTATTAGCAAAAATATTGTAATTATTTACTAGTTGATTTTAAGTTTCTACTTATTAGTAAATGGTTGTAACCATAAGAGAGATTTGTGGATCTGAATTAATTATTGTTTATCCTATTCTCAAAGCAACTCTAAGTATTTATAAGAGTGTCTTCTCCATTTCAAAGGGGGGACTCTTGGAGCCTATGTCGAGATTATGATGGAATAGAATAAAAGTTCTTAGTAATTCTCTTTACATAATTTGTCATTCCCTAGTTCCATTAATAATGTATTTGATTTAGTTTACAATGTTATAAAGTAGGTTTCTATCTTGTTCTTGGGATAATAGAGCTCACTCCAAAAAGATCATGGTAGCACTTTTATTTCATATATCTTCATTTATTTTTTTATGCAAGCGTGTTTCCTTTTATAAAAGCTTGCCAATGACATGAGTAATGATTCATGGAAATAAAAGTCTCATCCATGTTAAAACATAACTTGGTGATAGTGGGGTCTAAGTAACATGATGTTGTTCAAGTACATGGTCATTGCTAAGTTTGAATTAGTTTGTTTTGAAGTTTATGAATTGTGTTGTGTTTCATTTATACAAGTTGATTCATATTTATAGGAAAGCATGCACTTAAACTGTAATTCAACAAATTAAGTAGATTGTTGCATGAAAACTCTAATTATCAAAAGCAAAATACTGTAATGATTTATAGATATGTAATTCATGTAAATTCCAATTCAAGTGAACAATGTACTCTTGTATTGTTAGGTAATTTGTTGATTTGGAATTTACTTTGTAGTTTGGAGTCTTTTGCTATTAGAGAAGAATATCATCCTACACATATAGTGCCCACATCTCACAAGTTTATGTACCCTGGGTTGGTAATTAACGTTGTAGCAATATTTTTTAACATATAAATCGATTGATAGGAACTTGACATGCACAAGTTGTTGGGTGATAATGCCACATATCCAGTTAAAGTGACAAGTTCAAACTATTTTGCATGTTGTCAGATGATGTTTTGGAGCTTGATGACGTATTCAATATTCTTGGTTCAATGAAGAATCTTCTTTTAGTGCTAAGATTGATAAATCTAGATGTGTGACCAAGTTTGACAATCAACAACTCATTATCATAAATCACAATTAGGACACTAGTCAGAATTACGTACGCGAGAAGGTAGCCTTTATACAATTATTGACTTGATCCATCTAGATGTCCATGGACCTATGACTTCAACTTCTTTGAAAGGTAATATTTATATGTTTTTTCATTAATGATTCCTCTAAGAAAACATGGATTTACTTAATCAAGACCAAGGATGAAGTCTTGGTTAAGTTCCAAGAGTTTAAATCTCTTGTGGAGAATGAGACATTTAAGAAGATTAAGTTGTTGAGATTTTGCAATGGAAGGGACTATGCCTTCTAAGAATTTGATGCCTTTTGTGGGGATGCAATGATAAAGAAGAAGTTGATTGTACCTTACAACTCTCAACAAAATGTGGTTGCAAAGAGGAAATATGGGTCCATCATAGAGACAACAAAGACTATGATATATTATCTAGATTTTGTGCATGTGTCTTTGGGAAAAATCATGCAATATTTCTTTCTATATTCTAATTAGTTGTCCTCATAGGTCATTGGAGGATAAGACACCAAAAAATTCTTTTACAAGGGAGAAACCCTAAGTATCTCACTTTCATAGTTTTTGTTGTCCCATGTATATTCATATTCTTCACATGAACATATCTAAGCTTGAACCTGCTAGCATGAAGGGTATCTATTTTGGATACCATGAGTCCTATCAGGCTTATGAGGTTTTTCATCATAGTGGAACACAACGAGTAAGATGTGAATTTGATGAGGACGCCATTTTCCTATAAATCATAAGAGCCTTCTATAGAGGCATGGGAGGGTGAATAGATCATTGTCCTAGTTGCTTATATGCAAAGTGAGACAAAACTAAATGCATATAAGTTAGGTTGCAATGCAGAAGTAGATACCTCATTATCGCCTAGTACAACGATGGATCCTAAGTGGTTCACCTAAACATTATAAGAGGAACAATAGAAAGTGGGGGCACTCAAAACTAGTTTTGGGTGAATCATCCACCTATTAAATTTCCTAATTATGTTGCATTGATGTCTTCTATCATTAATGCAAAGCCTTTCAAATTTGAGGAGGCTAATGCAAAGCAAGTATTGAAGGATGCTACGATAGGCGAGTTTAACTTCATCCTAAAGAATTATATCTAGGAGATTGTGCCAATACTAGTAGGGAAATCAATCATTGATTGAGGAGTTTGTATAAGGTAAAGCATGTGAGATTGTTGCATATAGAAGTATAATCCGAGGTTTGTAATGAGAGGATCCTATTGAAGAGAGGGAGTTAACTATTAGAATATATTTGGAATGATACTTTGTCTCGTTTTCAAGTATACTTCCATCTAAACCATAATGCATGTAGCATTTGTTTTTGGTTGGTTTTTATAACATAAGGATGTAAAGATGCTTTCCTTAATGCTCTGATTAAGGAGGAAGCATACATTAATCAATGGAGGGGTTTTGAGGTGCATGAACAAGATATCGGGGATTTGTGCAAATTAAGTAAGGTCATTTATGGGATGAAGTGGGGACCACATGCATGATACTCAATAATTGATAAGTACCTACTTAGTTTGGGCTCACGAGGATTGTTGTAGATTTTAACCTCTTAATTATTTGAGTAATTTGATCTTTTGGGTTTGGTCCAATATGTTAATGACATGATACTTTTGAGAATCTCATGGCATGGTGTAATATAGAGTTGTTCCATGAATTTGACATGAAGAACATTGGCCTTATAAGTTACTTTTTCTGTCTTGAGGTTTGGTAGGGTGCAAGGAAGGGCTTACTTGGACAAGGCAAATACATAACGAAGATTCTAAAGGAATTTAGAATAATGGATTGCAAAACTTTGACAACTTCTATGGTTTCAAATTTGAAGTTTATATAGATTTAAATATAATTCCAAGAATACTATCCCTAATATATGTTTTGCATTGAATATTTTGAGGTAGTTCTTGATTGAACTCACACAAATTCATTAAATTGTCACAAAACATGTGCTTCAATGTTTGAATGACAATTTATTATTACTTGAGTTACATGGGAGGTGTGGAGTTGTACAACTTATTGAAGTAATCTAAACAATCTAGACAAACCTTTTACGTGAATATAATACTAAGAATATATGCAAAAATGTGCCAGTTAAATATACCAATACCCTACGACTTAGCAGAAGTGGAGACTTCCCAACCCCACCAAAATGACATCTATCCCAACAATCCTCCAATCCTATCCCAACGGGCCAAACATGTCTTTTGAATTAACCCTAGATGGATGGGAAAACGGAAAACAAAGAGTGCTTCAAACCACTTGAGCTGTAGCAGTTACACTTCAACAAAAACATATATGCATATATGCTATGTAAGCAGACTTACTAATTGTGATGCCGTGTGGCTTTGCAAGTAGATATTAGAGTTGAGCAATCAAAATGTTGAATCTTACCAAATCTGCATACTTTCAGAGATCCATCAAGTTCCCTGAGAAATCGAAACATAAGACGGATGGTATCAGTAATAAAGTCCAGTACACCTGCCAAAACAAAATGAATTTCATGATAAGTTAACTACTCATGAAAAGGCTACCCAGAACGATTCCTCAATGGTTATGGCTACATGGACAGGATGCACGTGTTCTGAATATACTGAATGTAATACGTTTGTCCAATCGCCAACTGTTTAGTGGTATTGCATCAAGAGAAAAATGGAATGCACAGGAGCCCAAGAGTGCCGTTGAATATTTAAGGGATGGACGATTCGATGAGGCGCTTGACATTTTGAGCCAAAAGATTGCCAGGAATAATGCAGCACATGCACACGATGCATTTCCTACCCCTCCTCGTTTACTGAGGGATTGCATAAACAGGAGGGCATCAGCAGAAGGTAAAACGATTTATTTCCAGATGATCAGAAATGGGCTTGAACCGGATATGTCTTTGGGAAACGATTTGCTTAATTTGTGTGTAAAGTCTGACGATGGCAATGGAATGGATAATGCGCGCCAAGTGTTTGACAAAATGCCTCAACGAAACGGGTTTTCGTGGAACATGATAATATCAGGCTATGCGCAGAATGGGCAAGGGAAGGAGGGGTTGAGGTTATTTTCTGAAATGCTGCAGCGGTCGGAAGTAAAGGCGGATGAGTTCATCTTTGCTAGTGTTCTGCGGGCGTGTACGGGTTTAGCAGCTCTGGAGCAGGGCATGCAGCTTCATGCTGACATTGTTAGGAGCGGATTTGAATGTGATATGTTTGTGTCAAGTGCTCTTGTTGATATGTATGCCAAATGTGGCAGCATTGGAGATGCACGCCAAGTGTTTGACAAAATGCCCGAACGAAACGTGGTCTCGTGGACTACCATGATGGTTGGCAGTGCCCAGCATGGGGAAATAGATGGGAATGGCGAGTATGCTCTGAAACTGTTTTCTCAAATGCGGTGGCAGGAGAGGGTGAAGCCGAATGCATTTACATTTTCCGGTGTTATCAATTTGTGCGGGCGAATGTTGTTTATCGAGGGAGGGGAGCAGATTCATGTTGATGCCATCAAAAGTGGATTTGAGTTTCACGTTTCCGTGGGAAGTGCTCTCGTTGACATGTATGCCAAATGTGGGAACCTGGATGATGCACATAGAGTGTTTGACAGTATTCCTCAACGGAATGTTGTCTCATGGACTACAATGATAGCTGCTTATGCACAATATGGGCATTGTGACATGGCTCTGCAACTTTTCCGTCTAATGAAAAGCACAGGCATAGAATCAAATGAGTTCACCTTTGTAAGTGTGCTCATTGCATGTGCTGGGACTGCTGTGCTACAACAAGGACTGCAGATTCATGTGCATACTATCAAAGCTGGAATTGAATTAAATGTCTCTGTGGCAAATGCCCTGGTCGATATGTATGGAAAATGTGGGAGCATAAGGGATGCACAACAAATATTTGACAAGATCGCAGAACCAAATGCTGTTTCCTATACTGCAATAATTACTGGACATGCACAGAATGGCAATGGTGAGCAGGCTCTCAACGTCTTTTGTCAAATGCAACAAGCAGGATTGAAACCAAATGACTTTACATTTGCCAGCATTTTAAGTGCATGCGCTAGCCAATCAGCTTTGGTACAGGGGAAGCAGGTCCACGCCATCATCATTAAAGCTGGATATGATGCATATATTTTTGCACAGAATGCCCTTATTACGATGTATTCCAAATGTGGGAGTATAGAGTGTGCACGACAAGTGTTTGACATGATTCATGTGAAAGATTCAATATCATGGACTTCGATGATTGCCGGATATGCACAGCATGGGTTTGGCAAAGAGGCCATAGAGCTTTTTGAGCAGATGCAAAAGATGTGTGTGAAACCTGACCACATTACCTTCATTGGTGTTCTGTCTGCGTGCAGGCATGCAGGCCTAGTAGATGAGGGCTATCACTACTTTTACTCGATGGGTAGGGATTACTGCATTAAGCCTTGTGTAGAGCACTATGCCTGCATGGTTGACCTTCTTGGCCATGCTGGGCATCTTAAGGATGCTGAGGCTTTTATCAACAGAATGACATTTAAACCTGATGCTATTGTTTGGGGAGCTTTCCTTGGTGCCTGCAGAGTTCATGGCAATATTGAGCTAGGATTGAATGCAGCAGAGCGTCTTTTGGAGTTGGAACCATATAGTGCGGCAACTCATGTGTTGCTGGCAAACATCTATGCTGCAGCTGGCAAGTGGGATGATGCAGCAAATATCAGAAAATTGATGAAAGACAAGGGGTTGCAAAAGCAACCCGGAAGAAGCTGGATCGAGATTAAAAACATGGTGCATTCATTTGTTGTAGGAGACAAATCACATCCACAAATTGAAGATATACATGTAACATTAGAGACATTGAACGGTGAAATGAAGGCAAAAGGATATTTTCCTGACACAAATTTTGTGCTGCATGATGTAGAGGAGGAGCAGAAGGAGCACCTCCTTGGTCACCATAGTGAGAAATTGGCTATTGCTTTTGGTCTTATTAGCACACCCCCTGGCACAATTATCCGAGTGACCAAGAATCTTCGTGTTTGTGGGGACTGCCACACTGCTACCAAATTTATTTCCAAGATTGTTGAGCGTGAAATTGTTGTGAGGGATGCAAGCCGTTTCCATCATTTTAAGCATGGGCTTTGTTCATGTGGAGATTATTGGTGATGACACCAGCAAATACATGGTAACAACACTGAGTCAAAGGCCTTAGTGGCAAACATTGCGGGGACTGCCACACTGCTACCAAATTTATTTACAAGGTTGAAAGTGAAATTGTTGTGAGGGATGCCAGCCGTTTCCATCATTTTAAGCATGGGCTTTGTTCATGTGGAGATTATTGGTGATGACACCAACAAATACAAGACTGTGAGTCAAAGGCCTTAGTGTCAAACACTCTGAACAAGTGCCCGCCTGCTTAGCATCCTCGTGCAAGTAAGCATGTGCACTTTTTCAGGTCACTAGGTAGTTATGCTTCTAGCAATATGTCCGTGCTTGCAGGATGGAGTCTCCACAACATGCTTGGATGCAACGGGAGATTAAAAGCTCCTCCGAAGCTTTGGGTTTGCAACTTCCCATAGCTTTCATCCTACCACTTTTAAAGCACATTTCCTTGAAGCTATGGAAGCAACAGGTTCTGCAGAATTCCAATACCATCTCAAGCGGATTTCTGATCAGATTGCGTCTCCATTGGTTTCATAAAACATCAAGGCACACTTGGGATAGACAAGTTTCAAAGTTGCTGCATTTTAAACATTCCTGAAGCTTGTTTGCTTGGTGTGAAGACGGTATTGAGCACCGAGTTATGGGTCATCAGCTGATCAATATTCACATCCTCAAAAAGTATGTCACTGCTGTGGATGTGAATCAATTTATACATGGCATGGCATTAACATGTGAACTAATATGTTGTACCAAATTTTGCTTTCAAACTGGTGAAGGTCATGGCTAAAATAAAACTCTGTGCTTAGTATGCACTCAACATGATTTTGGAAGTCCACATCAGCTGCTTACGAATTTTGGTTAAGCTGTTACTTTTTGGTCTTTCATTTATTGCCATCAGGGTGAGCAGAGGGGTGAGAAGCCAACAGTCATCTCATGTAAAAAGGTATGGGCAGCAGTGAAGTTAAAGGTAGATTGAAAGAATGTGCAAGCATTTTGTTAATTTGTGGTATGTTTTATACAATGTTACCAGACTCGGAATTGGCAATAAATCGGCAAGGCAAAAGAGCGAAGAGTTTTAATCGGATCGGGAAAAAATTGGTGAATTCAATAAATAAGATATATACATATATTTAATCTAAAAAAACATTTATCATTGATATTCAATAAAGTCATGTCCAAACAATGCATAATATCAATAGATGTCCAAAATATCATGAATGAATAAATATCTCAAATATGTTACGAGTCCAAACATGATCCAAAGCACTGAGTCTTGACTCCTAACCAGTGACTACATAGAACCAAAAGCATCTGCTTCTAAAAGTTTGTAAAATACTGCATACTAATCAGTTAAAAAGCAATAACTAAAATCTCTTGATTGCTGCTGAAATGATACGATAATGGTTTGGCACTGAAATCTCTGACAAAGCACATGCTGAAGCTAACACTGGAGCACATTGCACACTATGCCTCTATTACGCAACGTAAATTGAAACTGAAACCATGCCTCTATTACCTTCTCAGTGTATGTGGCCTAAGCAGTGAGAAGAGAGTTATGGACCGATGTTTAATTTTTAGCCCAACTAAACCATGCAACAAAAAATGAGGGAACCTTAAAAGTTAAAACCCTTGCTCGCCGAGTTGAGCGCTGAAAATCGTCTCAGTCGCTTAAATCACAATTAATTAATGAGTCGCAAGTCAAAATCGTGTTCACCACGAGTCAAACTCGGTCAATACGAGTTTGACTCGCCCAAAGTTGAATCAGATCGTTTGAGGGAAGAGCAGAGTTTGAGATTCATGTTTCACTAGTTCTATGCTTAGAGCAATTTACTTCAATTTTCTTATTAGTTCAACATCAATATCCAGATTAGCAATCACATTAGCATGATAGTAAAATGCAGATAGAACATAAACATAAATAGCAGAAGACAAGCCAAGACAAGAGGACACAAGATGTGGCACCAGCCAAGGACAAACCCCAATGTGGGGAAATCCTTGATCAATTCTTCTTATAATCTTCAATAGTCCAACAAAGAGAGAGATAGTACAAATATACAAATCTGAGATTTTTATGACAACAATAACAAGACCATCATTCTACTAATGATGACAGTTCTGAGATGCAATCCTGAATTCCCATGATAGTCTCAACCAATAAGAGCGTTGTAGCAGATCATCAATCTAGTAGCCCTCCTTACTGCTGCAACATTCCACTAATAGCTTGCAGCACCTATAAACCTGATAAGAGCACAAATTTCAGCCCTTAATCCTTTCATGCTATCAACCAACTTAGCCCTTCAAGGGCTTGAGTCCACTTAGGAGAGTCTCTCCTAATCCACGCTGCCACCTGTACTCAATGTACACTGCAATGCAGCCTTGGAATAGCCTTAACTGCTTGCTATGGCTCGCAGCCTAGCAAAGTAGCTAGTTGTAGCTTCAGAATCTTTCAACAGGCCCAAACAGCGTTGCCCTAGGTCTTCAACCTTGTGACTGTGGCTGCCAAACGTACCTAAACCATGCCTTAGAACAACAGGAATTGACACGCTGTCACATGGATTCCTTCATGCTGATATCTGACTCCTTTATGCTGCAGCTAGGGCTCTTTAGAGCTTCCCTTTGCAACGTATTGAACACCCTTAGACTGCTGATCAAACTGCGGCTAGGTACCTCCTTTTAGACAGCAACTAGAATTCCTTTATCAATTGTGATTTAGGGTCACCTTGGTTGTAGAATGAGGGCTTCACAAACTGCAGCTAGAGCATCATTCTGACTTGCGTATAAGGCCTTTTCTGCCAGCATATAGGAGCCTCTTGACAACGTATGGATGACCTTGGATTAGGCCTCTCTAGACTGCGTTTTAGTTCCTTCAGGATTGCGAATTAGGGCACCCTTAAATCTGTGGTTTTATCTCTTCCTTATTGCGGCTAGGGTAAGGCTAGATCTTCCTCCCTTTAGGACTGTGGCTAGGGCATCTTATTACAACGGCTAGGTCTCCATTAAGATCTGCGTCTAGGGCTCTCTTAAAAGACCCTTTCTTCACTGCGTCGAGGGCTTCTCCCTCTTGATCTATGTAGCCACCAAACCCAAACAAGTGGAGAGAGATCTTAGGAGAAGTGTGTGTGAAAATGACTTGAAGACCTCTTCTATTTATAATAAAACTTTGATGACAAGTTGGAGTTATTTGGTTGTTGGTCGACCTTGACAAATTGTCAAATAACATAAATATATTCATATCTCCATGAATACATGTCGGAATCAGATGATTTTTAGATCAATCCTACACCTCTCGATGAGAGGAATCCAAGAAAAATATCAATTTCCATAAATAAGAAGACCCACATGGACTTTGGCCCTAGTTGCCAATTTTAACACTCCCTCTCAACTAGGGAAAACTCCATCTGCTAATCCATCTGCCAGACTGTACTCTCTACCATCAATGCAATGCCCTGCCCTACCCTGCTATGCTGAACTATGAAGAAGAAGAAGTGATCAAGAATGTATCAGACCATTCCCCACTGACTCAAAGTCAGTCACATATAAAGAGAGTGTCTCATACCACTCTTACTAATCCGAAATCAGTTCCAAATAAAGAGTGTCTCATACCACTCTTACTGACCTGAAGTCAGTTCCAATTGATCCTAGATCAATATCATCCTAGCATAGGGAGTATGGTAGTACACAATGCATCCATCGGTAGTACTATGGTCCCTATCCTCATTTCCCTGCTCATTGGCCAAATGAGAGGTACTTCCCATGAGTCCTAGACTGCATGGGTCAGATGTCTCAGTAGGAGAAGAATGAACCACTCATCCTGCCTACATGTTGCCATGGGGTATCCCAGGGGAAGGTTGAACCACTCACCCTGTACACAACAAATCACTAGGAGAAGGCTGAACCACTCACCTTATGAATGTGTCTCAGGAGGAAAAGGATGAACCACTCATCCTGTCTACATAGCAAACCCTAAGAGGAAGGCTGAACCACTCACCCTATGGTTGCTCATCGCTCCAAGAGGTACCCCATGCCCCCCAAAGCTCCCAGAGCTCAAAATCCATATCATACAAGACCTTTAAGAGAGGGTCTCTCCATGACTCCTAGTCATTCTCAGAAAGTCAAGAATTTAACCTTTCCCAAGGGCTTCATCTAAATATCAGCGACCTGCACATCAGTCCCAATGTGATGGAGCCTTCTTGCTCCTTGTTGTACCATATCTCAGATAAAGTGGTACCTGATGTCTATATGCTTGGAGCCATCATAGAACATGAGAGTCCTCAACAATCGAATCCCACTCTGGTTGTCATAGAAGATCACAGTGGTATCCAACACGTGTCCAAACATCTCACTGAAGAGATTTTCCAACCATACAACTTCACACAAGACCATACTCGTAGCTATGTATCCGTCCTCAACGATGCTCAAAGCAATCGACTTTTCCTTCCTGCTCATCCAGGATATCGAAGCAGAACTCAAAGATAAACAGTAACCAGATGTGCTTTTGCGATCCACCACACTACTTGCCCAATCAACATTAGAATAATCATGCAGCCTCACAGCTCCGACAAAGTATCTCAACCCATGAGTGATTGTGCCCCAAAGATATTTCAGAAAATTCTTGGCACTAATCCAATGTGAGTGATGAGGCTCAACCATATATTGGCTCAACATACTAACTGCAAAACATATATCCAGACGAGAGTTCACCAAGAACATCAATGCTATTATGAGTTAATGAAACTCAGAGGCATTTCCCAAATCAGGGCCGGCAGCACTATCGCATAACTTCTTAAAGTTAAGCTCCATTGGGGTAGTCACGGGTTTGCATTCCACCATTCCAAATTTGGAATCCAACTCCCTCTTACTTTTGCAAATGAGAGCGTCTGTGCCTGTCAGAAAGAGGTCGTCCACATAAAGTACTAATATGAAAGATCTATCATCCACAACCTTAAAGTAATGGTTTGGATCGGCTTTACTCCTAGTGAATTTTAGTTTCATCAGATAGCTATCAATCCTTTCATACCAAGCCCGGGGTGCTTGCTTCAAGCCATAGAGAGCTTTCTTCAACCTGCATACATGAGATTCCTGATCATGAATCTCAAACTCCTCGGGTTGATCCACATCCGTTGTCCTACTATTACATGAGGGGAATGGTCCCCTTGTAAGTTTTCCTTCAGTACATCTCGGACATGTACCTTCATGCTCTTCTTTGAATCTAGGCATCTTTGTCACCATTTGTCTTACATCGGGTAGGGCCTTACAATGAAGATGGGTAGACCTCTGGTGCCATTGAAGAGATGTGTCACACGACAAGATCCCCAATGGACTTCCTGCAACTTGATACAAAGTCCCAACCTTGAACCCGAGAGGAAAAGCATCCTTAAAATTCCTTTTCCAAACACGTATCTTTGCATCGATGAATGCCACCTTGTAACTTTTGTCTTCCATTGCCGAAATGGACACGAGGTTATTCTTGAGATCAGGTACATAAAGAACTTCTTGTAAATGAATCAAGTTACCCTGATCCAATTGAAGAGTAGCATCCCCTACACTCTTTATGGGATAGGTGGCATCGTCTCCAAGAATAATCTCCAAGTTTGTTTCCTTCTCTATCAGATTAGAGAGAGCTTCCTTGTATTTGGTGAAGTGCCTTGAGGCACCACTATCAATAAGCCAATTTCCCAAAAAGTCCAGAGGAGA
This sequence comes from Pinus taeda, assembly GCA_000404065.3. Classification (NCBI taxonomy): domain Eukaryota; kingdom Viridiplantae; phylum Streptophyta; class Pinopsida; order Pinales; family Pinaceae; genus Pinus; species Pinus taeda. The sequence continues at coordinate 22,028 of APFE030984071.1, forward strand.
GGCAGTGGAGAGGGCTGATATAAGATAACACTCTTTTTTCTTATCAGAAACAACATTTGATTCTTCATACCTAGAGTTCCTTGCTTTCTTGGAGAGTCGACCATTTCCTTGATGTCCTACATTCCTTTTTCCTTCTCCATTGTACCTGTCATTCCTTCAATTGAAGTTGCCCTTAGAATGATTATGATCATCATCATGCGATGTGTCCCTTCTATTTGGACACTCCCTTGCATAGTGGCCAAACTTATTGCAATCAAAGCATCTGCTTTTCCTTTCTCCCTTAGATCCAGGCTTTCCATTGAAATGACCTTTAGACCCTGCATTATTTCTCCTTTTGGCATGAGTGGAGAAAGCAGTGGGATTGCCTTTATTAAAAGGCATTTCTTGCTCCACCAACCTGGTTTCTTCTTGAATGGATATCGACATCAATTCTTCAAACCCTGGAATTCGATCATTATTGAGAATAGTGGTTCTAAATATATACCACTCGGGTGGGAGTCCTCCAAGAGTAGTGATAGTAAGTTCCCTATCAAGATATGATTTCTCCAATAGATAGAAGATCATTCTTAATCTCGGTGATCCTTAAGAAGTAGGATTGAATATCCTCGTCTTTGCCCTTCTTAATATCCTTCAACTTATTTTCGAGGAACAAAATTTGATTCACATCACTAACCTTGAACATGCTTACCAATCTGTCGTAGATCTCCTTGGAGGTGTTCAAATTAGAGATGTAGCGACTAGACGCTTATCAATGGAATCTTTGATAATCTTCTTCGCTTTGACTTCACCCTTGGTGTACTTGTTCTTTGTAGAAGTCGGTTCATTTGATGGAGGCTCGGGGATTTTACCCTTCACGTAATCCAACACTTCTTGTTCTTCTGATGTCAGATCAAGAGATATCTTCCATCTGTGATAGTTAGACTTTTCACAAAGCTTGTCTTCAACCGGGAAGTGGGATGAGGAACCCATTGAGCCTTTTGTCCTTTCCAACTACCTTCGTTGATTTCTCTTTCACTCTTGTTTGGGCTTTATTTTCACCTCACCTTTGATACCATGTTAATTTTTGGTATGTTTTATGCTTAGAGAATTTTACTTCAATTTTCTTATTAGCTCAACATCAATATCTAGATTTGCAATCACATTAGCAAGATAGTAAAATGTAGATAGAACATAAACATAAACAACAGAAAACAAGCCAAGACAAGAGGACACAATATGTGGCACCAGTCAGGGGCAAACCCCAATGTGGGGAAACCCTTGATCAATTCTTCTTATAATCTTCAATAGTCCAGCAGATAGAGAGATAGTACAAATACATAAATCTGAGATTTTTATGATAGCAGTATCAAGACCATTATTCTACTAATGATGATAGTTTTGAGATGAAATCTTGAATTCCCATGACAGTCTTCAACCAATAAGAGTGTTGTAGCAGATCATCAATCTAATTGCCCTCCTTATTGCTGCAACATTCCACTGATAGCTTGCAACACCTGTAAATATGATAAGAGCGTAAATTGCAACCCTTAATCCTTTCACGCTATTAGCTAACTAAGTCCTTCAAGGGCTGCAGTCCACTTAGGAGAGTCTCTCCTAATCCACACTGCCACCTGTACTCAATGTACACTGCAATGCAGCCTTGGAACAACCTTACCGGCTTGCTATGTCTTGCAGCCTAGCAAAGCAACTAGCTATAGCTTTAGATTCTTTCAACAAGCCCAAACAAGATCCTAAAATAACAGCGTTGCCCTATGTCTTCAACCTTGTGACTCTCGCTGCCAAACACACCTAAACCATGCCTTAGAACAACAGGAATTAACAAGCTATCACAGGGATTCCTTCATGTTGATATATGGCTCCTTTATGCTGCGGCTAGGGCTCTTTAGATCTTCCCTTTGTAGCGTATTGAACACCCTTAGACAACTGATCAAATTGCGGCTAGATACCTCCTTTTAAACATCATCTAGACTTCCTTTATCAGCTGCGATTTAGGGTCACCTTGGCTGTAGAATGAGGCCTTCACAAACTGCAACTAGGGCATCATTCTGACCTGCGTATAAGGCCTTTTCTACCAGCGTATATGAGCCCCTTGATAGCGTATGGATCACCTTGGAATAGGTCTCTCTAGACTGCTTTTTAGTCTCCTTTAGGATTGCAAATTAGGGCAACTTCAAGACTGCTATTAGGACCTCTTCCTTGCTGCTAGATAGGCTTCTTTAGATTGCAGCTAGGGCACCCTTAAATATGCATTTTTATCTCTTCTCTGTTGTGGCTAGGGTAAGGCTAGATTTTCCTCCCTTTAGGACTATGACTAGGGCATCTTATTACAGCGGCTAGATCTCCATTAAGGTCTGCGTCTAGGGCTCTCTTAGAAGACCCTTTCTTCACTACATCTGGGGCTTCTCCCTCTTGATCTCTCTAGCTACAAAACCCAAACGAGTGGAGAGAGATCTTAGGAGAAGTGTGTGCGAAAATGACGTGAAGATCTCTTCTATTTATAATAAAACGTTGAGGACAAGTTGGGGTAATTTGGTCGCTGACCGACCTTGACAAATTGTCAAATAACATAAATAAATTCATATCTCTATGAACACATGTCAGAATCGGATAGTATTTAGATCAATCCTACACCTCTTGACGAGAGCAATCCAAGAAAAATATCAGCTTCCATAAATAAAAAGACCCACATGGAGTTTGGCCCTAGTTGCCAATTTTAACACATTTAGACCATATCATGAATGGTTGTCAACAATTTTATTATATTGGCATTCAATGACATATAATGTGTAAACAATCCATTAAAATGTGGAAATAGTTGTATGTCATGAATAAATAATCTATGGAGAATAATCTCTTTTTAATACACTAGTGAATCTCAATGTGTATTTGACCAATTTACCATGTAATCCAGAACAAGTATGGAAGTTCGCCCATTCAGTGTTCAACAAATGGCATAACAAGCAAAGAAGATGAGAATTCCACCACTGCTACTGAAAACAAAATGAATTCATGATCACTTAACTACTCATGCAAAGGTTACCCAAAACCATTTATCCATTGGTTATGTGGACATAATGCACACACAAGATTTGAATGTAATATTCTTGTCCCTAGGGCACCTATATAGAGTTGTTGAATTGAGAAAAGAATGGAATGCACAAGAGTCTAAAATTACCATTTAGTATCAATTTAACCAAGGGACAATTTGATGAGGTGGTTATTTCCAGGAATAATGAAGCCTTGCCTATTGAAGAGATACATTCATTCAAGATATTTGCAAATGTATCTATATGTTGGAAATATTATTAAGTGTTGTTAATGTTATGAAATTAATGGTGTCTTCAATGTCTACTCAAATGAGGATTGAAAGGTTTCACATTATATAATGTAATATTTGCAAATATATTCGTTTGTTGGAAATATGGTTAGTGTTCTTAATGTTCTGAAGTTAATGGTGTCTTCATTGTCTCCTTGATTGAGGATTGAGGGGTTTCACATTATATAATGTAATGCCTTGTATGTATATAATACATGGGAATGCAATAACTTCTTGATAATAGAGCTTTTTTTTTTACGTAGATATTAGATCCCTTTACGGACTGGATATGGAATCTATGTCATGAAAAGAGACCCATGGAGCATTGATTGTAGCTTGTGTAGTATGTCATTGGGTTTTTAGTTCATGCTAGTTAGTGTGGATGTTAGATCCATGAGAAAGTTGGTGATTGTGAAAAACAATATGTTGGTTCGAGGTGTTGATTTTTGAGTAGCTTGGGAGGTACTCCAAGCCCCAGGGTTTAGGATTTGTAGGTTGGCGCACCACAAAATCATTGCGAGCTTGGAACCTAAGGTGGGGTTTTGCACCCATCGATGTTTGGGCCAAAACCATGGAGCAATTTGGAAATGAGATGGATGGAGATGATAGAGGACGATGATGAGAATCCAATGCTTCAAGAATCATCGAATTCCGATATGTCCTTGATGAGATATGAATTTTTGAAGTTGACGACAAATATTTTGGGTGTTCAAGTCATGTAGGTTTGAATTGAAATTACCCAAAAGTCATGTCTCCTCATGAAGTCGTTGAGCCCTCTTGTTTGGTATAAATAAGAGGTGATGTCAAGTCATTTTAGCATCCAAATGTGCAACAAACATAGAAGATCCACTTTAGAGGTCGCTGCAGCACTAGAAGAAGTTAGGTCGAGTTTTCACAAACTGGGTTTCCGCAGACAGCGAGTTTCCGCAGACTGGTTTTCCATAGGCAATGAGTTTTTGCAGACTGGGTTTTCGCAGGTTGGGTTTCCATAGGCAACAAGTTTCTGCAAACTAGGTTTCTGCAGGCAGTGCGTTTATGCTGACTGGGTTTCCGCAGACAGTGCATTTGTTAAATTGGCAACTAGGGCCAAACTCCATGTGGGTCAGCTTATTTATGGCAATTGATATTTTTATTGGATCCCTCTCGTCGAGAGGTGTAGGATTGATCTAAAGATCATCCGATTCCGATAAGTATTTATGGAGATATGAATTTATTTTGTTTATGTAATTATTATCAAGCCGACCAGCACTTATGTAGGTTCTAGAAGCCCAACCGTCGTGTCTATTCATCATCTTCGTTTTAGTATAAATAGAAGAGGATTTGAAGTCATTTGTGCACACATTCTTCATGTGATCTTCTCCTCTCCACGTCTTGGGTTTTTGGTGAAGGAGAGTCACATAGAGGATACGCTGGCCTATATACAAATGATGCCCTAAAACGCAGAAGCCCTAGAAACAGCCATGGAGAAGTCTATACGCAGCAAAAGAAGTATGCTTTAGCCACTGTCATAATGAAGCCTAGCCGCAGATCTAAGGAAGGGTTATAGCCCAGCTTTGGAGGAGCCATAGCTGACGTAATAACGTACTCTAGCTGCAGTCTATTCATAGATAAACGCAGTCATGAAGTAGTAACCCTATACGCTGTTATGGAAGGGTTTCTAGTCATGGAGAACAGCCCTAAGACACAGCAAAGAGACTAAGACAGCGAGGCTGTTTGGGGATTGTGTTAAGTGCTCATGGAAGGATATACAAACTGCTGTTAGGTGACCGAAGAGCTGGCTTGAGGGCCGAGTTTCAACAGAGGATAACGTAGGTCTGTGGGGCAGTTTTAAGGTAGGTTATCTATGGGTTTGTGTGGGCCGTAGTTACAGGAGGAGCGTTGTTATTGGAATCCTCAACACTGTTGTTCTAGACATGTTAAGTAGTTGTTGTGCTAGGCCGCAGGCCATAGCACCACAGCTGGGCTTGAGTAGGGCAGCTAAGGACTGTCACATGTTCAAAGGTATGAACGTAGCAAAGGAGGGGCTATCCTTATGTATGTCGCAGTCTTTCAAGAGCTGTTTGGGAGTCTGTTGGAAGAGTTTAAGGCTACAGGCATATGCCCTAACTAGACAGTCACAAACAGCCATATGCAATCAAAGTTGGAGCAGCTAGGACCAGTTTGATGTTGCTGCCTATTTATGAGGGTTGGTAGGACTGTCTTGAGAGCCCAAACAGTCCTTGATGAAGGCTGTCCCATCTACCATCCAACGCAGCAAACAAAGACCCTAACCAGTGACCTAATACAGTCCATGATAAGATATGACAGCAAGGTGCAGCATGAAGTTTGAATGCTGCTACATAATGATGGGCATCATAATGAAGTGTAGTGTAGCATGTTGTGTGCAGCACAGTGATAATAAATGCTACAACGAGATGCAGCATGATGGGCACAGTGAGGTACAGTATGAGATGCAGCAGCGTGATTTATGAGATCATGAGACAGCATGATGGTGCTAACACAATCAGGGGCAGCAAATGGACGAGATGCAGAACGATAATAGGTGAAGGAGTCACCTTGAGAATCAGTTGAAGCAGAATGTCTTCAACTGATCTCATCATGATACGAAATGATCTATGCTAGATCTAGATAAGTCAAAGTATTGACTACTGTTGTAAATGTACTCTCTCTCTCTCTTTCTCTGCTGAACTTTGAAGATAAAAGAAGATTTGATCAAAGGGTTTCCCCACACATTGTGGGGTTTGTCCCTGGCTCGCGCCATATCTTGTGTCCTATTGTCTTGGCTTGTCTTCTGCGTTTTGTATTTATGTTCTATCTGCAGTTTATCGTAATGCTGATGTGATTGCTAACTGTGAAAATTTAAATAAATTGCTCTAGCATAGAACATACCTAAATTTAACAAGAACCCTCTAGCTTTCAGGAAGTCGTTCAACACCAAGTGTGGGCGGATGCCATGGTAGAAGAGTAAAACTCTATCATGACGAATGATGTCTGGGAAGTAGTACCTAGACCAGAGGACAGATCAGTTGTAGGATCACGATGGATCTACAAGATCAAGTATGTTGCAGATGGCAGAATAGAGAAGTACAAGGCTAGGTTCGTGGCAAAGGGGTACACTCAGAAAGAAGGAATCGATTATGAAGAGACCTTCGCACCAATTGCTCGATACACCTCTATCAGATCCGTTATATCCCAGCAACTCAAATGGGATGGGAGATTCACTAGATGGATGTCAAGACAGCATTCTTGAATGAGGTCAGAGAGGAGGAGGTGTATATAGAACAGCCCGAAGGCTTCGAAACTCATGAAAAGAGAACTCATGATTGTAGACTAAAGAAAGCCCTGTATGGGCTCAAGCAAGCACCTAGAGCATGGTATGGTCGAATTGATAGTTACTTGCAACCATTGGGATTTGTCAAAAGCTAAGTAATTGGATTCGTTCTATAGGGCCCACGAATCCGAATCCGTCGTGTCCAACACGATTCTCTTGAAATTCGTGTCCAAAAAGCATGACACATCGTGTCCTATTTTGACACGTTGAATCCCCCAGCGTGTCATGATTTTGGAAATCGTGTCCTGTTTTCCAGGACTCGTTAGGCAGCAAAAGTGACCTGCGCCGGTATGGTCATTACAGCCATGCATATTTCCATTTGGCAAGCGTTTTGGCAGCTTAATGATCAAGTCTAGGCCCTAGTATTGATATGCTATTCATGGTAATGTTAAATTCTTAAAGTAAAAGTGACATTCTCCTTAACATTACCATGAAATGACTCAGGATGTT
>APFE030984071.1:43900-81163 GCA_000404065.3 Pinus taeda
CCAACACTTGGCTTCAGCCCAAAAATTGCGCAATTCTAGGAGACAGTGACCTGCTGAACCTAGAAATTGTGCAATGCCTAAGGGACATCCAACCTTGCTCCGCCGAGAAACTGCACAAATTTCATCCCTAGGCTTGTAGAATGGTGCATGTGCTCTCAAGTTGATTAGTTCCCTCTGGGACTGAGCAATCCTGATTTGCATGCATGGGTTTCCTCTCCCGAAAAATCAAAAGTCAAAGCATCCCTAGATTTTAGGGATCTATTTTTAGCAGCTGGAGGTTACATGCAAAGATTCTTTTAGAAACCTCCCGCCAAGTGTCGTTTTTTCCTAAATTTGTGGCATGCGCGTCATAACCTCAATCTAATCAAAACTCATTTTCCATATGTTGCAGAGCTCATTCCTCACATTGATCTTGCAGCTCTGACACCCCACATTCCATCCAGGAGTCTTCGGCACATTCAACTCAACTTTTTCAAGGTAAGTCTGCTTTTCATGTCATGTGCTGCATTTCTATCACTTTTTTTTATTTTGCTTTATGTAACTATTCTCTGTTTGATTTCAATGAATGCTTGTTGTCGTTTTGATGCATGTTAGCTTTTAGAAACACTATTTCAATTTTTCTTTCCATCTCACTGTTGTCGCATACATGAAACTGTTTCTACACTAACGGTCGCTGTCGCGGCGACTCACTTCACATGCATACTTGCTTTCCCATTTTCTAAATCCCACACTCACTGTTGGACTTTGCATGCATGATCATTCACTCTTGTTTGCACTCAACTTCGTGATGCATTCAGACTTCTCATATTTTCTTTGCTCGTCGGCGAATCTGGGTTGCCTTGGCCCAGACCCTGACTTGCCCGGCTAGCAAATGCACATTTTTGGAAATCAAGGCTCTGCCTTCTCTCCAGAAATTGTGATAATTTGGCCCAGCACTGGCCTCTAGTCTTGCATTGCGCAATTTTGGGAGGCAGTGCCTTGCTGGCCCCAAAAATTGCGCAATGCAGTTCGCTGGTTTGCATGTCACTGCTGACTGAAACTGTGCATTGCACAGTTTTAATCCTCAGCAGGCCAGGCTGGACTATGCATTGCGCAGTTCCAACAGTCAGTCAGCCTTCTGACAACCTGGACTGTGCCTTGCGCAAATTTGGCAATTAGTCTCACATCTTCCCGGTGAAAATTATGCAATCTTCACAATCAGTCACACAGGTATGTTGCATGCCAGTCCTCCAATTTGTTTTGGTTTTCAATTGACAGATTGCTTGCCATGAGTGTTTCTATGCCTTAGGTATCATAGGTGTTCATCTGCCTCTTAGCAGTACAACTACAATGGCCTCTGAGAGAGCAGGATCAAAGGACACTGTTGAGAGCGCAACTGGAGATGTAGTTGAGCGAGTGTTGATGAGCTTGCCTATCTATGAAGACACCAAGCTGTTCATAGACACAGATATCAAGATGAAATGAAAGCGACATCATAGAGAGTAGCACCATCAACAGCAGTAGAGGGTAGAAAACCTACACATAACCAAGGCATGAGGAAGGTTGTTGAGAGTGCAAATGCAGAGAAACGCTGCAAGTTCAAAGCAAATCCTCTTGTGATGAAATCATCTTTGGAGATTGAGGCTAAGAGGCGGAAACACGACAAGAGGATCACATAAAGGCAAAGGGGAAAACCGGGGCTGTGCAACAGAGAGAAGGAAGTGCCTTAGGAATAAGTACAACAGGAGGCACAACATGCACAAACTGATGAAACTACGCCTGTACAGGATATAGACCCATCCCAACAACTGACATAGAGCAGAAAGGGTGAGAAGTGTTGTCGATCACATGCATGGGTGTTTAGGAGCATGGATGTCATTGTGCACACGCATGCGATCCCATCCATTGGCACACTCACCGAGCTGAAGACAAAGAACCAAGTCCCACTGAAGCTAGACATGTACTTGGACGAGTTGATGCGCATAGCCACCAGCACACACTTGGAGATCAACATAGACACTATACATCAGTATGTCGCTGACCCGGATGCACTCAAGGCTATGATGCGCATGTTATCAAACGAGTTGGACAAAGGAGACAAAGAAGTGTACCCAAATGTAATGGAGGCAAGAGTTCGCTTCCATAATGATGTAACCACAGAGTACACGGACACCATCATGGACTACCAAGCTTGGCATCGGTTTGCCATGGTTGATAATCGCGAGGATGTCGAAGAATTGGTCTTCCCACAACTGTCTGAGTCTTAGTGATGTCCTACATGGTTGGCTCAAGCCTATTTTGTCTCACATTAGTACATGTGCAGATTGTAATGTAACATCTTGTAAAAGTGAGTCGATGGTCGAATGTAAAAGTCATGTAGTAGTTGAAAAGTCATGAGGGTAGGTGAAGAGTCACAAAGGGGAATGTCAAGGGTCACCCCACCCTTTGCTATTTATAGAACCTCATAACTCATTGTACGATATTTTTGGGAGCCAAGCTTCCTATAGGTGTATCTTACAAAAATCTTAGAGTGTATTGTAATGAGCCTTGACTTCTCCACAATGCAGGGCTAGTATATCTCTTTGGAGGAGCAAGCGGAAGTGACTGTAATGTTCCGCTGTCAGAACTAGTGGTTGGTCATGGTTGCATTGTATGATTGGATTTTTCACTCTTAATATAACAGAGCCAACATGTTTCATGCATATGTTGTTATTGTATTCTAGCTATCTTGGTTACTCTAATAATATATGTAGTTATTTTCTTACGCATGTATGTATGGACTCTTTCTATATATGTATGTATGAATCTTACTAAAATGTGTTGTTGCTTTAACCATAACTTTGGATCGTTGGTTTCCCTGCCTTCCATCTTGTGATGTATCTTTGCTTGTATGTTCCCTTTCAAGTTGCATGTTTCCACAGGTTTCTAAGGAGGGCACTCATTCCCCTTTCTCTGTGTTAGAACCCTTCTTGCACTTTCCTTGGCTTGCTGCATTGGTCACACCTTTGCTACCAACAAGGACACCCTGCTTGCCTCTGCACGCAACTGCGGTCAAGGTGATACTGTACAACCCAGTGCTAGGACTCCTACACCAAATGGTCTAAGATCTAGTTGGGACTTCTTACCGGGGAAATCCCCTGGCACGTTGGTAGGTCCAACACCTTCAACACCAACCTAGAAGATAATATTGGATAAGCCCATGTTCATTGAAGCATAAGTGACTTGTAGCAATGATACGTGACAACCCTCCTAGAGACACCATGTGTTATCCTTCGAAGGACTAAGGGACAGCTAGAGAGCAAAACGAAAGCAAAGGACCAACAAGACGAGATACAACATAGAGACTGCAATGAGATTGTCATTGCATCTTGTATCCCTTGTAAAGGAGCCCTTGACTGTTGTATTATTCAGTTGGTTTAATATAACAAATATTGGGTTGTTGTACAAATTTGTACAATATTTTAGAAAAAGTTGTTTATATTTGTGCATGTGTGATTTACAATTATATTGTTTTGTTGTGCAAAGTTTCTTTCGTTGAGATTCTTGGTTTGGTAGCATCAAAGATTATAATATTTTATCCTAGACCTAAGAACGTGGAATTCAACACGAGGTATGGATTCGGTGGTGCATTTGACTTCTTTGTCGATGTTGCCATTTATGCTTCTGGTCTTGGCCATGGGTTTGGAGAAGGCACTATGGAGTTGAAATAAAATGCTCTGAGTTTACTTCAAGAAGTGTTGTGCTTTTCTAAGCATTGTTAATCATGGCAAGGTCAAGGGCTTGAGCCTAGTGAGACACTAGTGGTTCATGGCATAGATGAAGCATAGTGTGGACGACTGTGTGTGAGAACTATGTTGGTGGTTTCCAAAGTGCAGTTGGTTTAATGTTGAACCTAGTGTTGATAACACATTGGCAAAAAAATTGGAAAAAATTGGCATAAGTCAACAAACTGCATCATATATTAAAATCCACAAAATCTATTCATTTTTTTTCTAGAAGTTTAAACATATAAGCAACAACAACATCAGATAAACGCATTGGCACATAAATATAGGTAAATCACTAATATATGTGTAGTGGATGCCAAATAAAAAAAGATACATCAAAGTCGATACTAAATCTCGAACCTTGATAGCTATCCAATCAAGGACTCAAAAGTGGAGAATCAAGGACTTGGATCTATTTTTTTCTTTTCCTTTATTTTCTTTTCTCTTGGTATTGAATAGGAGGATCAACGAATTTGTAAAATTTATGATATAAAGGCAGTTGAGGATGAACACCATTATTTTTTAACATGCCCTATCCTTAACAATATTGTATATAGCTTTATTTAGCTTTTTAACTAAATTACTCTTCAAGACTCCTAGCCAATGCTACATGTACTATGATAATACCACAAAATCAAGCTTGGTGATATTATTGACTGCATATATCAGAGTGATTTGAGGTTTTGAAATTATCATAATAATTTTAACGATTATTGCAATAATTTGGAAATTAATGTCATGAATACTTCACTATCACCTTAAAACCCAAGTCACGTGACACTTAACACAAGACACTCACGACATCAAAGTACATGTGTTTGACACAGGACACAAGGACCCCTGAAATGGGACACGAAGAACACGACACACACACACACATGTTCCGTGTAAAATGCATTTTAAACAATAGGAAAACACAATATTACTAAAAATTGTATTGTATAATGATTAGAAGATGGATGATAAATATTATGTCACAATTGAAATGGTTTGGGTTTTTTGATTTGGGTAATCTAGATTGAACCACCATTACAAGTTTATGCTTGTAATGTGCTAAATTTTGTAGTTGGACCTATAAAAGGTTAAGGATTCCTTGAAGTGTAACATTGGAATTAAAACCTATAGGTTGCATGCTATTTTGTGACCGAACTTAAATATAGGAGAAAGGTTGTTGTTGGGCATTGGAAATCCCTAAGTGCAAGGTTTTCATTCAAGCACATAAAGAGATAAGCATGTTGATCATGCTATGGTGGGGGTCCATGGAGACCATTTTGGGTCATATAGCAAACATCTATGCATTTTGGTTTACTAATGGAGTGTTATTTCTTCTTGATTTGGTTATGAATTTCCATTTTCTACTTGAAAAAATGTTGCATAAACAAGAAACAAAGTTGTGACAATGGAGGATTTTGATTCCTCACGGGAAATGATCCTTGATCAAGAGTATAGAGTTCCTAGTATTTGGACAAAATGGGGGATATTAGTGATTGAAATTTCAAACCTGGAATCCCATTGAGTTGTGATTGGTGGTTCTATTGAGAATTCAGTGTAGTTATTTTGAATAGAATGAGAGATATCTAATTGGAGGCAACTATATTTGAGCGAGAGATTTGAATATGGTGGCCCAAGGCTTGGTTTTATCAATGTCCAATTTTAGGCATGAACATGGAAGCTGATATTAGGTTACACATGGGAGGGAACTTGAAGCCATCTCTTGTTATTTTTCAAAATGATGTTGTAGTTAGAAGCAAATCTAGATCAATGAATCTTTGTTAGTGTTGCAAGGGTGAGTTTGGGTGTTGTGGTGCTAACATAGGCACACTGGTACATGCTAATAATTTATAAGGGAATTCAAATGTATTTGTTTATGATGAGTGCTCTTATTGATATTTAAGCCAAATGTAGAAGCATTAAAGATGCATGGAATAGGCACACTGCGTTTTGGTCATATTTTTAGGAAGGAATTTGAATGTTATGTGTTTGTGATAAGTTCTCTTATTGATACTTAAGCCAAATGTAGAAGCATTAGAGATGCATGCCAAGTGTTTCACAATATGTTGAAATGAAAGTATAATGCATTATTGTGATCATTGGTAGTGCTCAACAAGGGGAGGGAATTTGGAATTCTCTTAAATTATTTATGCAAATGCAATGATGGGAGAGTGTGTAACAACCCATTATGGTGTTTCCTTAACAAAATAATTTCTTCTTTATTTAAAACCATATGCATCAAAGCAATAAAAATCTATAAATATCAAAGCACATACATATAAGCTAGTAAGTACACCATATAAGGGATTTCCAAAGTAAAGAACATGTAACTATACCATCAATTTAAATAACCAACCATGCACGATTAAATATTCAAACACAAATACCTATAACCTTTTAGCTCATATAAGTTCAAGTTATAATCCAATCACCATTCTTCCACAAACCAGTCTTCCATAGGATCCAATGAACCAATCTTCAATCATTGCAAGGGATAACACATCAAGGGTCCAATATCCACCCAAACAATGCAACCACCCTCATAGGTGTTATCCCTCGAGTAAGGATCAAGTTCAATGAGGTAAGGGAATCACCAACATAAAGTGATTTTCAAGAATCCAACTTAATGTACTCAATAATAAATCAAAGAGGCTTACAACAATTAAGCTTAGGTGTTGTGGAGGTGTTGTTGGAATTGTAACACCTCTAAATCACATGAGATTTTGTTGTGTAGGGGTCTTACCACCACCCTTATTTTGTGGTCACAACCACAATAGGAGTGGCATCCCCCCTCAGACAAGTGTAGGGGCCATCCCTAAGACCAAATTTATTTATTTATTTTTTGAAAACTTTAATCAGACTCAAGATAATAGTAGCAGGTTACTAGAGATAGGAAACCATGCTAGTATTTATTTAACTCTTAAGTAATATATCTAAGTGTCGAATTGAAATCATAATCAAGAAAATATTTTTATTTTAAATTAACCATTTGCTAGCAACATCCATTACAAAGATCAGATAGTAATTAAAATCCATCAACATTGGAAACACATAGATATTAAGACATATACATCAATAGGCATAATTTACAATTCAACCCTCATATCATTTAAATTTACAACCTGGTAATTATTTATACAACAACAATCATGTAATAGAATTTTATGAAAATAAGAGGTACCATTCACCGAAGGAGTAGAGTTTTGATCTTGGCTTTGTGGTTGCTTTCACTCCCTTGTTGCTATCCACATTCACGTGTCAAGGATAATGCATCCCAATTGAATGTTTTTGGCTCACCGATTTACCTCCCAAACTACTCCTTGGGTACACTTCTTCCCCATAGACCCCAAACTGTAATGGGACTGTCAGTAGAGGAATAATACTAGCTAATGGAGGAGAGCACTACTGGATCAAGAGTTCCCTCTCTAATGGCCTCCACCACACCAAACTCACTATATTATTCATAGTCACTCACAATAGCATTATCTCAGTCATCCAACCATAGGGAAAAAGGTGCCCCCCTCTCCCATAGCTTGCTTCTTCTTTTATGGGATGCTTCATATGTGACATTTTTCACTTCATGCAAAAATAATTATTTTTATTAATTTGAAAGTTTGATTATTCATCTATCCTTGTGTCAACCTCTCACCAAGGCTCTCCTAAATCATTTACTTAAATTATTATTTAAAAATAATAATTTCCCTCACCCCAACATGACTCCCTATTTATTCTCCTAGTTGTCTCTTGATCCCCCTTTTATACTCCTTACTTTGTGTTCATTACTGAAGTCAACTAGTATGTCTCATATTTGGTACACCAAATACACCCTAGTTTATATGAAATTGACTCTTAGATGGAGAGCCTTGTGTTGGATCTTGCCACATGGAGGTTCTTTATGAAACTAAATTTCTCTAATTTAAATTATTATTCTTTATTTTCATTCACCACCCACTTTTCTCAATGAGGTTAAACTATATTAGGATTAATGTTTTTAATTAACTCTATGTACCTTTACCCTTTTTTGTTATTAAAACACTTACATACTTTGGAGTTACTTATATTCACATTATATACCTAATATTTTCCAAACGCGGGAAGGGTAGAGTTACTCAGTTGGTCCAATATTTTTATTCCTTCCCATTTTCCCTTTAACCCAAGGTTTATTCTTAATTTATAGTTAAATTGGTTCTACAACCTCACTTACTATATTATGTGAATTAGTATGAGTATGAGAAATTAATTATATTTTATAGATTTCTTCTTGATGCCAAGGGTGCCATGCCAATCGGTTTCTTCTTGATGCCAAGGGTGCCAAGTTAGTCATGTCTATCAATAAATTCCCTTGAAATTCCAAGGGTCCACGCCACTTTCCCTTGAGGCATCCAGTGACTATGAGGGGAAAAACTAGGTGTGACGATGAAGACTATTGTCCTCTCCTTTTTCACCCTCTATAGTGAGACTAATGGTCCTAGGGATCAAGGAATATTCCTTCTTGCACGCCCCTCATTAAAACCTTTATGAATGACCCAATCCGGGTCTGACCCCATGGCATCATGATGTTCAAGGTGAAGGTATCCCAACACCTTCCAACCTAATTCATGACGTGAGGCTAGCAAGTGAAATCAAGGATTTTGTCCCACCCCTCCCATGAAGTTCCATCTATCTGTACAGCCTCATCACCCATGTGTGAGTCATTCAATCGAGCAACTAATATGTACCTAAAACCACTAACATGCCATTGGTAATCAAAACATAATATTGATTTGAACTTTAAATTTTTGAGACAATAGTATGCAATTCAATCAAACTAGATGTCGTCGACTCATCACATGCAAGTGCATCCTAGTGGTCTCTTGACACACTAAGTAATCATCAATAATATTTGTTTATAATGTTAGTTATTGATATAATTTCGTATATTAAATCATCACCATGACATAATCATCATCATAATCACTAACTGTAAGCAATAAGCTAATGTAAACAAGACAAGATAATGAATCCATCACATGATTAGTCGTGGTCATCGAACAGGTCCATCACAGCCATTATCATCGTAACATCAATTTGGCATATCATAATTATTATCACATCCACTAATAGTAAAACTCAAATAACTTAATCCTCAATTTGAGTTCCTCAAAGAGTAATGTATAAGTCATAAGGCTATAACAAGGCTAATGTAATATCAGGGTTAGTCAACTAGAGTGGGGCACTACAACAAGGATCTTACTACCACCTCCAATTAGTGATCATAACTACAACAACAGTGACATTGTTCTCTACAAATACATTACTACCACCTTTGGTTTGTAATATTAACTACAATAGTAGTGGCATCCTATATCATGGGCCCAAAGGAAAATAGTACAAGGAGCCAACCATATAGAGTTTCATTACCCCTTCATGGTGAAAGCACAATCCCAACCCCTTAATACATTGGCACGAACAAAAATCTACCCAAATCACCAATATCTTAACACAATGCAACAAAAAGTGACCAAATAACCCCAAGAATTTCCTCACAAGCTAGAAAACCCCAACAAAGGGAAAGCCACTTCTTTTATAATCCATCTTAACACAACATATTTCCGAGATTTTCCTTTTTCCCTTCTCCTTTGATATGCAAGGGGAGTTTTGGTCTCAAGGGTGAATTTATAAGTTCCAATAATAGGGGGAAAGTGAGTTACCACCCTTTCCCCTTCTAACATTTTACCTAAGTTTACTTTAAAGGTCATTTTCACAAGACTTTTCTCATTTCCCAGGTTTCCTAGGCAGCATGACAAGACAATCATCATCATTGAGACAAAAACACTTCCTTGTTTTCCACCCAAGTCTCAACTTGTAACAAGTTAGTCCATCCATGATACCAATCTTTATGAAACACCATCATCATAATTAATCTTAATATCATATGAAGTGTACAAGGCATCATGTACATTTATGCATTATAATAAGGTATGCATATATCATAAACCATAATATGAACCATACTAAATGGAAAGACATTCATTGCATGTGAACATATTCAATCTTCTTATAACAAGGATCGATCATAATAAATCATCATCGAAGTTCATCATTATTACATTGTCATCATTAAGAATACCAATGCTTCATGCAATATCATCATTAATATTTAGAACATCAACACATCAATAGACATTTTAAACAAGTGTATCTAGTATCAACCATACTATTAAGGACTAATTACACTAATCATCATCCAATAACTACCAATTCTTCATAGACATTATCAAAAGTATTTAGTGTTCTTATTAAGAAATATCAATGCTTGTCACAATCTAGAAAATCATATGAAACTCTAAGTACATCATACTCAATCATTAGTGGATGCAAACGTAAGAGGATGGCAACTCTAGAACACCATTTTCTGTCAGTAAAACTAATGCATCAACACATCACAACAATTTGTTATATGAATATCATATCAAAAAAGGGTTACTCATCATTAGCCATCAATGATATATTAATTAGGTTACACATATGTCCTATGGAAAGTAAATTTTCCACAAGGGATCATCTCAAAAGAGGAGCCCAACTAAAAATTTAAAGCACTCAAACTTTAACTAGAGGGTAGCCAATACATAATAAAAAGCTTAATAATAATTACTAAAAGGGAAGACATCACTTGTTATCAAGGTATGGTTCATCAACAATTAGCAACCAAGAAAAACTCAAACATTTTCCGTGGAGGATGATATTTGTAAGCAATGGCTAGCAATAATCAATGAACAATCAATCATTCGTAAACTATAATAACTTCTACCATCACAAACATCCAAAAATGTTGCACAATACTCACATACACCATTGGTGATTAATTCTCCCCTTTCAATAGGGCCATAGCCTTGGAGTCAATCCAAAATTACATAACAAAGTATGAAAAATTTCTTTGTTTTTAAATTTCCAATTCATGCATCATCTTCTTCAATCATAATATTGTCATCATCAATCAAACTGATGTTATCATTAGGGGAATTTTGAGGTATAAAATGGGGCTCCTAAGAAAAATGTACAACCAAAATAAACTTTATAAGAACCAATAGGATTCAAGATGATGATGTCAACCATGGGGGATGATTCACCATTTTTGGAATAAAAAAGTGAAAAAATTTAAAAATAATAAAATAATAAACAATTTTTTCATCTCATATTTTCAACTTATCTCCCTAAGGTTTTACTAAAATTTCAAGTGGGAGTACTAATTGGATACAAAATTTAGTTCCTCATCCAAGAAGTATTCATGTTGCGTACTTTTGATGGACCATGCTACACGAAAAATGACAAAATACATTTAAAAAAAAAAAAAGTGATTGCAATCATGTTTTTCATGTATTTCTCATTTTTTGTGTAGTAGGATCCATCGAAAGTATGAAACATGGTTACTCCTTCGATGAGGAATCAAATTTTGCATCCAATTAGTGTTTCCACTCGAATTTTGAGTAAACCCATAGGGAGATAATTAGAAACTACGAGTTGGATTTTTTTATTATTATTATTATTATTATTTTTCCCTCTAAAATTTGATGATGTAATATAATCTGATTTTATTATTAACACTATTATTTTATAATTTCCTTAGGAGACCCATTTTAGACCTCAAAATACCCCTAATGCACATCAAATTCCAAGAACTCCCCCAATTATTATTTGATTATCATCCCTATCATCATGTAAAAATTATAATGTAGATTTGCAACAACTCATGAAATTTTAATCAAAATCGCAAGACACAAATCTACTCTACTGCTCTGTGAAATTCAATTCACAGTTCAGAATATCAATCACAAACATTCAATGAGAAATAACACACACACACACACAAACACAATATTTTTCTAGGCGAAAGAAATATACTAAAAACCCCTATGTCTGCTTGCATTAATATGATGAATAGAGATGTAGTACAATTGCTTTGCTCAACTAAGCACAATTTGCAAGTGAATAACCTATCTCTCTACTCACTAAGAAGTTCTAAGCTAGACTTAGTCAAAATTTTCCTTGGCTTGGGCCCCTATTTTATTGCACAATTTATTCAGAAATTAGGCTCCTATTATTTAGGAAATTCCTCAAATTGATTACGCAATTCCCAAGGTTGATCATTTGACTACATGAAACAATTGTACACTCAAGACCAGTGTACAATTGATGTTACATTGCCTTGGAATCTCCACCACAACTGGGGAACTCAAACTCTCTGCATGCACTAACTATTTTGGGATGATTAATTAGTTAACTAGATTATCACAGAGCTAGATTGAAGTCTAACTACACAGTTGGAACTAGTTTAATTGAAAACAAATTGAAATAGCTGACCTTGATTGCCAAAAATTAGAAATCACACAAGCTTAACTAAAATCTAACTCCCGCAACTCAAATTTACTGAGTAAACTAGGTAACACAAACCATGTCACACAAGTTATTTGCCTCTACAGATAGTCCCGCAAATGGTGATACCAGATATCTATATGCTTGGATCGATCGTGAAATATAAGATTCTCAGAGAGCTTGAAGCAACTCTGATTATCACAATAGATCACAGTTGGATCCACCATCTGACCAAAAAGTCCTACAAGTATCTTTCTCATCCATATCACCTCACACGCTGCTTGAATTGCAACCACATATTCTTCTTTTGTAGAGTTGAGATCCACAAAAAATTGCTTCCTTCTATACCAAGAAATCATCGCAGACCCAACAATTAAAATTCCACCTGATGTACTCATTAGGTCAGATGGAATCCCTTCCCAATTTGCATCTGTGAAGCCACACAAATTCACTCCCTCTACCCATTTGTACCATAGTCACAATTGGGTAGTGCCTCTGAGGTACCGTAAAACATGCTTAGATACCTTCCAAAATACTTTGGTTGGCCTAACCATAATGTGGCTTAGCTAGTTAAATGCTCATGTGTTCACAAGATACATTAGTGAACCCACTAGCTGCCGATAAATGGTAGCATCCACCTCTTCCCTTGAAGTGGTAGTTTCCTTCCTCTAGTTGGTTGCTAGAGGTGTCTCCATGGGTTTACTACTCTCCATGCGAAATCTCTGTAGTATCTCATTTATATACTTACCTTGAGACAAAAATAGTTCCCCATTGCCTTTCCATACTTCCAACCTGGGGAAGTAGTGCATGAGACCCATGTCCTTCATTTCAAATTCCCTTGCAAGGTACTCCTTGCAAGCTCTAATCAATTGCTCATCACCAGTCAAAATCAAATCATCAACATATAAGACAATAATTATCAATTTACCTTATACCAAGATGTGATAGAGGTTTGCATCCACTTCTCTTTTGGTGAAGCCCAACTCGGTGAGATAACCGTCGATCCTGGTGTACCAAGCACGAGGTTCTTGTTTGATACCGTACAACACTCGCTGGAGTCTGCACACATGAGACTTTCGACCAAAATTCTAAAAATATTTTGGTTGCTTGATGTACACTTCCTCCTCAATAACCCCATTGAGAAATGTTATTTTTACATCCATTTGGTGGATCTTCCACCCCATTGAGAAATGTTATTTTTACATCCATTTGGTGGATCTTCCACCCCATTGAGAAATTTCTCTAATGGATGAATACCTTGCTATAGGAGAAAATGTCTCCTCATAGTCAATTCCCTCAACTTGAGAGAATCCCTTGAACACAAATATGGCCTTATACTTATCAATGCGTCCATCTGTTGCATGCTTAACCTTGAAGATCCATCTCGAGCCCACAACTGATTTATTTGCCGGTCTTGGAACCACTTCCCAAACACTGTTCTTTACAATGGATTCATATTCCTCCACTATTGGATCAACCCATACAGGTTTCTCTATTGCTTCCTCGAAAGAGGATGGCTCAGTATCTACAAGCTCAGCATTAGAGCCATGTAGCCAGTGTACAAATCATGTGAACTTCTTTGCCTGCATAAATTTGAAGGATCTTCCACATTCGCCCTCACATCCTGCACAAGTTTATCAACTTCCTTGGTTATTTTTCTACCTTCTCTAGATAGTTATTCTTGATTGAATGTCTCCACTCTCTTCTCCTCAATTTGTGGCTGCTCCACAACTTCCCGAGGCTCCTCCTTTGGAGCCAAAATTTCCCCTTCTGGTGGGATCTAAAAATCCCTCTCAAGAGAGCATCACATCACCTTCTCCTCATCCAACTTTACATCCCTTCACACAATGTCATTTTGAGGGATGGAAAGTACACACTGTAGTTGTGAGGAGTTTTTGTGTAACCCACAAATACCCCCAACTATATTTTTGGCTCAATCTTCCTTGATTATTTGGAGACATGACAGTAAATAGAGGCTCCAAATAACTTGAAGTGCGACACATCTGACTTCCTCCCTGAGAAAGCCTCCTCTAGTGTAATCATACCAAGAATCCGATGAGGATTCCAGTTCTGCAAGTAGACTGTTGTCTTGCATGCCTCAACCCACAAATGCAGAGGTAGACCTTGGTCGTGTAACATAACTCTCACGTCTCCCACAATGCTATGGTTCTTTCTCTCAGCCACCCCATTCTACTGTGGGTTGTAGGGTTCTGTAAGCTCTCTTTGAATTCCTTCTTTCACACAAAAAAAATTGAATTCATTCGAATCATACTCACCTCCATTATCACTTCCTGAGAGCCTTCACCTTCTTGTTGGTTTCTTTCTCAACTAGTGCCTTGAATTCTACGAACTTGGAGAATGTCTCATATTTGTTCCACATGAAGAAGATCCAACACTTCATTGAGAAGTCATCAATAAAAATGACAAAATATTTCTGTATGGCTGTAAATCCCGTCGAGAAAGGTCCACAAACATCAAAGTGGATCCTTTCTAATATTGCATGTGCTTTGTTTTCCCAATCATGGAATGTGGAATTTGTGCACTTCCCTAAAGTACATAATTTGCATACATCTTGTTGCTCAAGTGCTCCTTTGGGGAGGCCAGTGGTTATTTGCTTCATAATCTTCAAGGCTCCATGATGCAAATGGCCAAGAATTTTCTGCCAAAGTTGACTGATATCATGGCTCTACACTTTCTCTGCCTTAGTGCTTAATGCAACACAATCTTCCACTTCTAGCTTATACAAGTTCTTCACATGAACTCCAATTTGTTTCACCTATCCCGTGGCTATGTGTCTTAGGAATTCTTTCCCTTTGTTGAAGATCACATCATAACCATGGTCTTCCAAAACTACAACAAACATGAGATTATTCTTTAGGCCTGGAACAAACATGACAGCCTTGAGTCTGAGAGGGGAAACTGACTCCCTCTGAAAAGTGACTGTAACAATCCCAGTCGCACTATAACTTCCATCGCCCCCCAACTCGATGTGCATCTGGAGATCTTTCTCCTCCAGGGCACTGAAAAATTCTCTAGACCATTTCATATGGAATGAGTGTTATCGAGAAAAATAGTGTCTATTCAGAGCTGCTAGTCCCACTAAGACAGGTAGCTATCTTAGAAACAAACAAAATAAAGTTACTTGTGTTTTCCTTTATGAGAGATAGATGAGAGAGAAGCAGAGAGTACCAACCTCAGTGTTTTGCTTGGATCCTTGCTTGTTTCCTCCCTCCTTTGATAGAGCTTTGCCACTCCTTCCTCACTTGTCTCGCTTCAAAGAACACCTGTAGAGTCAAAGCAGCATAATACCATCAAAGCATAGAGATCTATAACCATAAACAATATAGGATCAGATATATATTAACCATACAAATGCATATATCAATCATAATATTCAGAAATATACAAGAATATGGAGGAAAACTCAAATAGATTTATTGATAGAAGTAGTAGAAGAGAGGATTACAACCCAGTGGTCTGACCCAGCACCATCCTCCCGGCATGAAAGCCCTCTTCACCTCATGAAATGCTAGATCACCCAACACTATGATGTTTTCATAGAGAAACCAACAACACTTCCTTACAAAATACAAAATTCCAACCTCTGGATCTCTGGGATGAGGGATCCATATATAGATATTTACAGGTGGGTGAGTCAGCTTCTTGGATTTTGATTAGTATCATTTCACTGATAGTTCTTGGTTCCACTTGGAGATTTCATGATCTCTTACTCATCCCTAGGCAAATTCAGAGATCCAAGTGTCAAATGAGTAGTGTCTAGAAGATTCTCTGGGTTTCCACCTAGCAAACTTCCTCTGCCATTTGTCTGCTCTCACTTATTGCACCCTACAGAAGGGATTTTCAATATGCATCGTACCCTCTATGTGTAACAGGTGAGATGCATCACACCCTCAGCATAGAGTAGTCTGTATGGTCCAGTTTTGACCAGTTCTAAGAAGTTGTTCAGGGAGAACTTCTGGGAAATGATGTAATCAGCTGATCGTATGAAACAACACTTTTAGGGGCTTAGAAGTCCTTGGTTTATGGACATATGTGATTGGGTTTGCAGTGCCCAAATATGTCTATAATAGTTGCCCCCTAAAGCATGAGGTCGTAAATCTTCTGATGTCAGGTGAAATGCTTTATCATGAGGATTTGAGGTTTTTCGAACTGGAAGGTGACTTGTAATAAGATACAATACAATACAATACATTGTCTTCATAATATTTTCATGATCTAGCTGAGGCAGGCATTCCCATGCTCAACTTTATAAATTCATTTTCATGTACATAGGATAGACAAATGTCTGTGTGGCAGACTGATGATTCTGGTAGAGCCATCATCCCTTAGCTTGGATGATTATCTGTGTAGCTGTGATGTACATTTGATGTCTTTATTTTCCTAAATATATCGTAGCCTGGATGGATGAAACTAGATGCAAGGTCTTCAAACTCGTTCAATCTTTTCCCGAAGTACAAGTCGATCCATGTGAAAAGATGTTTTGATGTCGAACATGGAAAGACATCGCCTGATTACCAGCCAATGATGTAAGTTGTTAACAGGCGCAAGAGGAATCACCGATCATAATGATGACCCTGAAGGTACTGCAGTACAATTCACATGGTGTGAATACATGAATCGCTGTCGAACACCACAAAAAATATTTCGGTCAAAGGCCATTGATGTAAACCTGTCGCCAGAAGTGAGAAACTTGCCATTGACGCATGCAAGCTTCAAAGTACTGAAAGGGTTGTTCCTAAGTTGACTTCTTGGATAATGAGCTGATGTCAACAAGAAGTGACCTGTCATAGGAGGTCCTTAATGAATCCCACATCTACGACATAGAACAGAGCAAATGATTTTGCGGAGGTGACAACAATCAAATGATACAAGGTTCAAGGTGGTGGTCATGAAAGAATGGAGCGTGAAGGTATTGCAGTGGATGAGGCATAAGCTGGGTTGGTGAATTCTCTGAGCAACTTCTCTTGAACATATCGGCGACACTAAAATGGATTGGTAGTGTTAACCCCAAAAATGGATGGTACGAAGGACCAATGGTGATATGACCAGTGAACAGAATAACCCAACTCGACTCAATCATGGTGATGGAGTGAAAGTGTCATGTTCAAGAGCGACTTACTGTCAGTAAAGTTCTTCATGTTTTCTTCCCAATTTTTCCCCAGTCATTTCTGACCAGTACCTCTTTATTTTTGTCAAGCTTGAGGAGGATAACATATGCTTATTCTATAATTTGCCCTTCGAGTAAACCTATCACTATGTTTTAGCAAGCCTAGCGACAATGAAACTCGCTCTTGTTTGTAATGGACAAGTTTGTCGCTATTGTTTTAACGAGTTTAACGACAAAGATAACTCGGTCCTTTCCAATTTTAGAGAGTCTAAAAAGAGACGAAAAGGAAACTCCAGTAATCCTTTTTCGTAGTATAATCCATTAAGTCCGAAAAAGTATAAAATGATATGAAAGGGATGACTTTTCCGATCACTTTAATGAGCCGAAAAAGACAAGCGCTCGATCTTTTTGTGTAATGATCCCTCAGGTCCAAAAAGATTAAAATCTAGAGGAGGGATGGCACTTACAATCACTTTAACGAGCTGGAGAGGCCAATTGCTCGGAAATCTTTTTATAATTTACGAGTCTAAAAAGAGCTTAAAAGAGACTCGTCTTTAAGGAATGAGTGATATTTTCGGGTAGCAGCTGGTTCCAGGTAAGGTTTGGAACTTTTCAATCACGACAATGTAAAGAAGATGGCTAACAGAATCACTCATCGCAGCTGTTCCTCAAAAGGGTAAACAATCAAGTGGAGGCGGATGATCGGCTAAAAAGTGGAGGTGATGGTAAGAACATGACCAAGGCTCAAAAGCTGATAGTAATGTGATCACAAAGGTTATTTACCGAAAGTGGGTTCATTTTTTAATGAGCTTAAACTCTGGGGGAACATATGCTCATAACTAGGTTTATTTTTTAACGAACTTGAACTTTTCAGAAACATTGCTCTTGATAATAGTCAAAGATGTTCGATTCACCATTAACAATATGTTCTGTTGATGGTCGTACTACCTGTTCAATTGCTCCATCAAACTGATTAGAAATGTACATACATGCTTGAAAATGAGTTTAAAAACCAATACCTTACTTGAATTACGTGAGTAGTAACATAGAAGTAGTTTTTACCTCTCATTTTACCATTTCATTCAAATTTGGGATTGTTGGAGCTCTGGAGGTGTTTTTCCCCCTCGATTTTCATCAACTAATTCCGAGAGATTCTGTGGACGATTTTCAGCGCTCTCTAGACCAGGTAAGAGCTAACCCTGAGCTCTTCAATTGCAGTGTTTCCTTTTCTGATTCTGAGCATGTTTTCTTGCTTTTCTAAGCCTCTGGGGTTTGAACATTTTGTTCTCTCCCCATCGCACCTAGTATACACCGAAAGGTACGATGCATACTGAGCTGGCCATTGGCCAGTCAGTATGCATCCCACCCAGTACATAGCTAGGGTGTGATGGGCGCAAGGAGGAAAGTTTATGCACTGATTTTTGATGGAATTTTGCCTGTTTTTTCCCAAATTAGGATCCTAATTCTTCTCTTATTTGTTTTTCAGAGATTCATTGGAGCAAGATGGTTGTTACATGGTGTGGATGCGAGCATGAAGAGGAGGATATGATTTCCTTACATGATCCGGGTACGGTAACTGCATTGTGGAACTGTGGCTTGCTCAAGTTCTTCCGCATATCTAGCATGAGGCAATAAATCAACTTGTTGCAATATATTCTCAATGCCTGGGATCCTACCAAGCAAGTGTTCTATATTAGAGGTAAATCCATCCCTTTGAATATTGAGGATGTCTACTTTTTGACCAGTTTATCGAGGCGTGGTGCGCCTCTCTCACTATTAGGTTCTACCCGTGGGGGTGAATCTGTGAGGGATTACATTTGCTGATACTGTAGAGATGGATCTCAGCCAAGCAGGGATGGCAAGATCAGTATTAGAGACATCACTGACTGGTCCTTGAGGACTATTTTATTCACCTTTGCTAGATTGGATGGCAGTGCGGCTCTTCACTTGGCCAACATGTCCTATATGCAGTATGCCTTGGAATGCCTTAAACCAAAGGTATTCAACTGGTGTGATGCAATACTTCCAGTGATAAAAGAATAACTTACCAAGGTGAAGAATGGAAGATTCAAGAACTTTGGTTATGGTTCTATTCTGACTGCTTTCGCCTTGGAGAAGATCCCACTGATGTAGCCACAATACATTTCACTCGAACTGCTAGCACCAACAGAGACACGAATGCAAAGATGGGTTCACCTTATGGCCAGACATGCTGGTCAATCGCAGATTTCATTCTTTGATGCCTTCTTCGAGTGGTTCAACTGTCAGCAGATGGTTTATGTCGAGTATCCATATGCCGGGATGGATTTCCAGGGTGACCCAGATTTCGTGCTGCTGGCTGGCGAGCATTGCGGTGTCATAGGTAAAAATCTCTAACCATATCTCTGTTTATTTCTTTTATAATGTTCTTGTGTTTTTTAAATGTTATCAAGACTAATCAAACCCATGTACTCATGCAGATATTGGACCAGTGTGACCAGCAGTGCACCTGAGGGTAGCAACTGCTGTTTTTGCAGGAGAGGTTGTACGGAGGGCTATCCTTCACGATCTAAATGTAGCCAAGACCCTTGCAGTATTGCAGGATCAGATCGAGGGCCTCACCCTTGGTACTCCAGATGTGAGGACCAACGAGTTACCTCTGAGATTACAATGCCATACTACTGGCGTGCCGAGTCGATAGACTAGGCTCCTACGTGTGATCGCACAGGCGGTGACTTGTTATCACTAGCACCATTAGTCTAGGGTGATTTCCTGCATTTTTGATTTTTTGGGTTGTGTGACCGATTATGTCCTGGACACAGAACATTTTGTAAAAACTATAAACAGTTATATATATTTTTGATTTTCGGATCTTTATTTTGGTTAAGTTATATGATCCTGATGCAAACGTTGATGAAATGCTTTTCTTTTATAAATGTTGCAAATGTTTATCTAACACATAATTTGCTAATGAATCAGTTAATGTGATTAAGCTTCTGGAAATGTGTTGATATTGAATAGAATCAAACTGCCTTTTTAGAATCTTGACCCTTAGGAACATACGATAGATAGTTGGATTTCAAATGGTATAGATGCCAGTAAGCTGTAGGATGACGAATTGCGAGTCTAGCCTAACAACAAGTCGGTGTATTTCATGTGTGATGGCATCAGAGAGAAGTTCTATCAACGCACTATACTCAGTGATGTTGTTCGTTGACCGACCAATACATACCCCTCTGAAACTCACAAACTCACCGCTTGGATCAAAAGTGGCCCAGGCTGCAGAAGATAGGTTCCGTGTACTATAAATAGCTCCATCGGCGTATCCAAAAAATGATTCCAATAGGTTTGACATCTGCAACAAATGAAAAAGTGGATTATCTAACCAAAACGATTACTCTTGACTGACCAATACATACCCCTCTGAAACTCACAAACTCACCGCTTGGATCAAAAGTGGCCCAGGCTGCAGAAGATAGGTTCCGTGTACTATAAATAGCTCCGTCGGCGTATCCAAAAAATGATTCCAATAGGTTTGACATCTGCAACAAATGAAAAAGTGGATTACCTAACCAAAACGATTACATTTGTCAAGCATAGTAACACTTAAGATACAACTCGTTTCGGGGTTACGACAGTGGAATCCCATCATAATCTACTAGCTCATAGGCTCCTTTTGCTAATACTCGCTTAACAAATGTAAGGGCCCATCCAAAATGATTGGAACTTTCCTACCCCCAATTTATTGGATTCCTGGTCGTAAAGTAAGACCAGGTCACCTTCTGAGAAGACACGGGGTTTGAAATTCTTGTCAAATTGCACCTTGACTCGTTTCTTGTGAGCTTTGTTAGCCAAGGTGGCATCATGATGGGTTTCATCCAGTTGGATTAATTCCAAAAAATGAGCCTTTTCCTTTGAAGTTCTGGGGAGAAGGTCGACTGCGAGCTTGAGAGATGAAATTTCACACTGAATTGGTAAGACCACTTCCAGGCCATACACCAGCTGAAAGGGTGTAAATCCGGTTGCATTTCTTACCAATGTTTAGTATGCCCACAAGGCTGAGTACATGATTAGGTTCCAACTCTATTTATGGACTCCAATCATCCTTTGTAGCATGCGCTTCAGGACTTTGTTGATCACCTCAACTTGTTCATTAGCTTGCGGATAATATGGAGTAGAACTGTCATGGGATAGTCCTAATTTGGCAGCCAATTCAACCATCATGTGATTGTGGAAATGCGATCCATGATCTGTGACTATAGCTTGTGGAACACCGAATATAGAGACTACATGATTGAAAAAGAAAAGAGCAACCGTTTCACTGCTGTTGTTTAATGTAGGCATCGCCTCGGCCCATTTTGTAAAATAGTCAAATACGACTATGATATACCCATGCCCCCTGGCCGAGGTGGGGTTAAATGTCATGAAATCCATGCCCCATTTGGCAAATGGTCCAATGGCAACTACTGGATGTAGAGGTGTGGGTGGTATTCTGGTTTTGCGGTCGAAGATCTAACAAGCATGGCAACTTCTAACTCCGATTATGCAATCTTTGAACATCGTTGGGTAGAAGTAACCTGCTCGTAAAATATTTTGCGCCTTAGTGTAACTAGATTGATACCCCCCACACGCACCTAAATGAAAATCATTCAGGACTTTTTCAGCCTCCTCATGGGTGAGGCACCTTCGCAGAACTGTATCAATACCGCGAAGGTAAAGTGTATCACTGACGATCATGTAGTATTTTGCTTGGTATCGAGTACGTTGTTGTTCTGAGCAAGAGGCATTAGGCCTATATGTTTGTGTTTGCAGATAGATGATTATATCTCCATACCATAGATTGCTCGATGATATCAGAAACAAAGATTCATCCACGATTGATGCTTTGGATGTTGAATCATTGGACGACGATGGGAAGTCGCATAGTAACTCCGCGAAAACTAGAGATTTCTTTAATTTCGATTTTACGAATTCTAGATCAAACTCCTGCAAAATGGCTATCCATTTTGAATATTTTCCCCCAAGTAATTGAAGCGAAAGAATGTAAGTCATAGGGTTGCAATCTGACAAAATGGTAGTTTTACAAAAGAGGATATAGTGTCAAAATCTCTGTACTGCTTGAACAACTGCAAGTGCCAGCTTTTCAACATAGGAGTACTTGCTTTCTGTATCATTTAAGTTTCAACTTAAATAATAGATAGGATGTTCGATTCCATTCTCTTATTGAACTAAAACCATTGTGTTGGTCGTATCTGCTACAGCCAGATACAGGTTAAAATCTTTTTGATAGTTAGGAGCGTACATTAATGATGCTCTTATTAGGGATTCCTTTAAAGCATCAAAGGAAGCTTGCGTGACTTGATCCCAGTCAAAGGGCACTTCTTTTTTCAAAATATGCATACAATCTTTAGTAAGTTCGGCGTAATTTGGAATGAACCTCCTCAGAAATTTTGCTTTCCCTTAGAGTTTTTGAATCTGAAGCAAATTTGACGGTGGAGGCATATTGATGATTGCCTGAACCTTACATGGGACGAGACGAATCCCGTCCTTTGAAACCATAAATCCAAGTAAGCAACTAGAACTGACACAAAACACACACTTGTGCAGATTGATTCATATCTTGTAGTGTTGGCAACATAGAAATATAGCTCTCAAATGTCGCAGATGATCAGTACACTTTCGTGAATGAGACGGAAGATCGTTGAGATATGGTCGAACGATGTTCTTGATGTCATGGAAGGAATAATTCATAACCCTCTGAAAATTTTCCCCTACGTTCTTTAAACCAAAAGGTAACTTGCCTTACGTGAATGTGCCCCATGGACATATAAATGTAGTCTTCGACTGGTCCTGTGGGCGGATATTAATTTGATTATAACCAGAAAATCCATCCATGAAGGAAAAGATTTCGCATCTGGTGCATTCATCAATTATCTAGTCGATGAAGGGTGTAGGGTAGTTGTCTTTTGGACAAGCTTGATTTACATCCCTGTAATCAACGCACAGTCTAATCGTTCCTTGTTTTTTCATCACAGGAACAATAGTCGATACCCAATCGGTTAGAGGAACCAGGTATATGAAACCAGCATGTCAAAGTTTTTCAACTTCTTCCTTGATGGCAGCGGCTTTCTTCGGGTGCACCTACCGAAGTCGTTGTCATACCGGTTTGACATCTGGATACATCTTGATTTCATGTTCAACTATACTCGAGTCAATGCCTGGAATTTCTTCATATGACCATGCAAAGACATCTCTGAACTCACAAAAGAGAGTGTAATATATTTCCAGTTTTGAAGAAGAACAAGATTTTCTGACATGAATATTCTCCACTACATTTGGTTTGGTCGAGATATTTATGGCGATAGTTTCTTCAATATTGGACATATTTCACTCGAAATCCACCATATTTACAGTATTTGATAGAAAATAAAAAATAAAGGATGATTAAGGTCACTGGAACAATCTTCGTGGTAATCCGGAAGATGGGAACGATGGTGGAAGTCTTCCCATGGTGCCTCTCCTATCATCATGGACTGAATGATTCCTTCATCTGTAGAATGTACATGCGACCAAGGATCTGAAGAGGTGCCATATTCCTTAGACCTATCTATCCAAACACTCAATGAGCATTGATTTGGTTTTGTCCCCCAGCCCAAGAAAGTTAATTGCTACAATATTTCTATTGGGCTTGGAGGCAATATATGGTGATGATCCATGCTAATATCATCTTTGGAAATCTTCTGAATCTTTGCAGATATAGAAGATACCATATTGCAGGTTTCCACCATGGCCACTTCTGCCAGATTTCTCAGAGGTGGCAGGGAAAAAGTACCCATTAAGGTAGGGTCTTTTAGGAGGCCTACTCTGATATTTTGAAGCGATTGAGAGCTTCCATGGATCATTGGAATGCTTCCCGTAACTTGTGAACTGTTGGGGAGGAAGTTTTGTTGATCAACGATTGTAATTCCTCCTTGAAAAGGAAATGCAATATTTCTAAAGTATGTTGATACAACTGCAGCCATAGCATAAATCCAGGGCCTTCCCAGTAGGATATTGTAATCGAGGTTTCCATCGATAACTTTGACGTCAATTTCTACTGTCTTGCCCCCTAGTTCAACTTGCAAGTTACTTAATATCTTGTATGGGGTGTATGTTCGTCCATCGAATGCCTTTAATGTCATTGACGATCGCGACAAGGGTGGTGAGCCTAAATTTTTCTAGCAACTCATTGACATAATGCATGTAGATGCCCCCTTATCAATAATTGTTCGATGAATAGTTTTGTTGAGGGCTTTCACTTGAATGAGGAAATCGAGTTGAGCAGGTAACTGAGGTTCATATCCTTTATGATTAAAGGCCACAAGATTGGAATCCACTGGGTCAACCCCACTTATTGCTAATAATAGAGCCTGCTTTTGGGAGGGGCAATTTTGTAGTACTTCAAGTGTTGACATAGCGAATGGCGATTGGGCCAGATCCTCCACTATATTATAATTCTGTGCTACTCTGGCACGAGGATTAAATGTCGATTTGTGTACTACTCCCTTTGGGGGCTTTATCGTTAGCCCAGGAATGATGGGTGGCACAAATTCGGTCAAAGTTGTTGTTGAACTACTAGGTTGATCAGTAGCCTTGTTGTTCGACAGCTGTGGATTCCTGTAATATTTATTCCTTGTCGATATCAAAGCATCATTTTGCTGTTTCGAAATGGAAAACATAAGCACTTGGGATGGGGAAGCATTTTCACTAGCAACCAGATTGGTTTCTCGGTTTGGAAATGGATCAGTCAATATCGCCGAGGTTTTTGAACTCTTGAAGAACTTCTTAATCTCAGCTTTATGTGGACAATCTCTCGTCCAATGATCTTCATCGCACATGAGACATGGCCAACTAGGTTTCGTTTGCCTAGAAGGGTTTTTAGAAGATTTTTCAGGAGAAGAATCATCATGTTTCTTCTTTTTGCTTTTCTTTTTCTTCTTGCCCCCTGGTTGCTTTGGTTCTTTACCTTTGTTGGTTGACACATCATTAAACTCCAAGGTAGGAAGTTTGTCATATTCCATTTTACTAGAAACTGCAAGGGCTTTACCAAATGATGCCTTCGCAATTTGCATACTTGAGGTACGAATCACACCATCACTGGCATGAGAGTCCCTGTTCAATTTAGGAGGAGGAGGAATGGAAAACCTTGGTCTAGGAGCATCAGGAATTCTGATGTAGAGCGTGCCAGACTGAGTATAGATCAAGTCTAGATATTTCTCACGAGCAATGACTTGCTCTTCAGTGACAACTCCTCCCTTGGCCACAACTTCTGTAATAGAAGGTAACAATGACTTAATAAACCATTCAGTTAACAGTTGATTAGGAACATATGTCTTTACCATTCTACGCCGACATTGCCACTCATGAATATGATCAGATATGTGAGTGGCTACCGTCTGCTTAAAATTGGTAAGAAGCTGTGTTCCTGTTTCATACCTTATGGATAATTGAAAATGGGTTAAAAAGGTGGTGGAAAGGGTGCTGAAGTTATCGAATGAAGCTCTAGGCAATTTGATGTACCATTTTGTTGCTAGACCAGTTAACGTTCGCTGAAAATGGTGAAGCCTAATTGAATCATCATTGAGGGTATTGGACAAACACCACAAATGAAAGGTCATTACATGATTCGACAGATCTTCACCTGAATTTCCATTAAATTTAGGAATATCTGACGGAAGTTTATGTGGAATCGCTGGCTACCAAGGGGCGTAAGAAATTGGATCATTTTTTAACCGATTCAGATCTGGTAATTCTAAAGTTGCTACGAAGGGAAACTACTGATTCAGGTTTGGTGAAGCATATCCAGGATAAGATGGGATTTCCTGAACAGTGGGTCTTTGCATACGAGCATAATGTATTTGGTGCTGATAACTTTGATAAGGTTGATGGGCATAACCATTATAATATGATTGTTGGTAACCGTTCTGAATATATGGCTGTCCATTACCTGCAAATATTTGTTGCTCAGGTACTTAGTAAGCTTGTTGGAATTGCGGTTGTTGGTATTGCACCAGCCATGGATGTGAGACCATTTGTTGTTTTCTAATACTTGATGTTTGACCAAGATGAGGGGTGATAGTACCTATTTGAGCCTGAGTCACTTCCGTTAAGGAGCCACTAATCGGCGGTTGTGATTGAGTCGCAGAGACAAAAGGTTGTAGTATTACGACCTGAGAGACTGGAGGTTGACATACAACAGACAACGCTTGTACTTGCGACACCATCACAATAGCCAGTGTAGTGGGAATGTTTGACATAGGTTGATTTTGTTGCATTGAATATACAATTCTCAGTTATTGAGGCAGTATTGATACCCAACCACTGGATGTGATTCTAGCTTGACCCGAATTCTGTTGTGAACTCTCATATGGTTGTTCTCTCTGAGGGAACAATGAAAAGGCATACTGCCCCCCATATGGCAGCAATCTAGTGTTCAAAGGGAAAATTGGCCTTTGGAGACTGGACTACCCAAATTGATATTGTTGCGAAGGATCAATTTGTTGAGACTCAACATAAGAAATTCCAGATAAGGTTCCGAATGAACAAATAGGAACAGACCATACTGTCGAAACAGTCCTTGGGTGGACTCCATCTGGTGGTTGAGAACTATTTGGGATAGATGGTACACCAGCGAACATTGTCAGAGTAGCAACAGGAGGTTCTGTTGCTGCTATATCAGATGACACAGTCCTAGATGTCAATGGTTGTTTAGACATATCGAGTCTATCCAAAATACTTCCTAGCGATTCTAAAGGGACTTGCGATGAAGGATGACTAACTTCTATAGTAGAAGCATATAAGTGGATCTCAGTTCCAAAATGAAATGGGGTACTAGATGGAAGATCCTCCACAATCTCTTCTATAGCAATCAGTCTAAGTGGAAGAGGTAGACCGTCAGGTCCGTAAAATATTTCTAGTGCCGAAAAAGGTACAGACTCTACAAGGACAGATGTTGGAGGGGTGACACCCTCCGAATCAGCCCTAGATGGAGCTGGTTCAGGAATAGAAGTGTTTACCATTACACTAGGATCAGTTCTAATGTCCTCTTGTAACTGCGGAACTTCTTCTGTAGAGGCAGGGATACTAGAAATAGTTGGAGTAACTGAAGTCTCCGAGGATGTTGAAACAAAAGTTTCAAATAAACCACGAGACTTTCACCCAGTTAAATGAGATTGCTTGGCCTCGAATGGTTTCGTTTCCAGAGTCAAAGATAGTTGACTCGTTAGCCTCCATGAACGACAAGGTTTTGATTAACTTTCTTCCACGATTGCAGATTACTTGATCAATTCAAAATAAAAGGGGGAAAATGTTATTCTGAATTAAATGAATTTTGTGATGCTTTGACACAACTTGCTTTTTCAATTTTTAAGAGTCGAGAAAAAGCTAAAGATGACTCTAGCCGCCTTTGATTTTTAATGAGCCTGAAATGACAAGTGCTTAGATGGACCTTTCCTTTTAAGGAGTCTGAAAAGGAATGAAAGTGACTACTCTGGAAATCTAGACAAAGGGATTACCAAACCAATCACAAGATTGTAGAATACTTTTTATGTACAGCAGTCAATCTTCCCGAACATTGTGTTCAGTGCATTGTGATCGATAGGGCAGCAGACACGACTTCGTAAGGATAAAGGATATAGCATATTGTGGTCTCCCAATATATACTCAATTGTATGTGGGTGCACAAGTCTATACTGGCACTTGTCATATCAAAGAGGAGGAATCACCCAACCCACTATGAAAACGATAGTTACCAGGCTTTACGACGCCAGAATACGTCTCTAGCCTAGACTTCTAAATGTTGTGCATTAGGTTCCAAAGCATTTTTATGTTCATTGAGGTTTATTTTACAGTTAATATTTCTTAAGAAGTTTTCCTTTAAGGTTCACTATGTGATGTAGATATACAATTCCTAAATATGCAATCTAAGATGATAAACAGTCGTTTACTTTTTTTTAGCAATGAAAATCCTAGCTACTAAAGAAAGAGAAGTAAAATTATTTCAACATAGAGTAGAGAGCACACACTAAGATGCACTGTCCTAAATCAATTTCTGCATGCAGTATAAATGCAAATGTCATGCATGTATTTGTTTTTCAGCTTCCTTAATCTGTGAATGACAAGAAGAAAACTAAGTACAGATCTGAATTACTTTTCTTCAAAGCGACACTTTAGCAATTTCTTTTCAAAAACGAAAGGAAGACTAAGATGACACTTTCACTTTTGAATGGAAAACTATTTTTGACACTTCAAAGAATTGACAATTCAAATCAAATACAATAGCAAAAGTGTAACCGACTATCTAAAAGAGGAAGACTTTATGACACTCTTTTTCTTGACTGAAAACGACACTTGCGACACTTTCAAATCGAAAAACGATAGTTCGATTAAGCTACTTTTTGCAAGAACTGTAAATGATGAAAAATACATAAAAAAATTCACAATTCTTTATCAATGGAGGCTAAATAATGCAAAGGAAGAAGGTTTCAATAGTGATATACTAATCATAGACAACAAAACTACTGAATAGAGCTGAAAACAATGAAGGAAAAACCAAAATCTAGAGGCAGAAACAGTCTCATTCAATCATCGCACCTGTAACACAGGGAAATAGGGATGCATCTCACCTACAACACAAAGGAGGTGTGATGCATCCAAGTTGCCAATGAGAGATAGTGTGATGGTCCAGGGATGAGACTAAGCTTGGTTTTCACTCACAGTTTGCAGCTAAGTTCAGGGATTTAGGCTGAGCTAATGATAGACAGTAAACTCACAGTATAGAGGCTGATCTAATGAGGTTATTTGAGCTACCACCAGGGCACTTAGGATGTTTGCAAGTCAGTTGTTCAGTTCATAAAAAAACTCAAAGATTGACTGAAGCAATGTTGATCTACTTTGCACTTGCATAGAAAATGTAGTTCGAAGGCTAGTTGGCTTAACTTCAAGCTTCGTCTCTAGTTTATAAAGCAAACAAATAGAAACAAACAAACAAACTATTCGTTCCCCAGTATGGTCGCCATTTTGTTATCGGGAAAACTAGTGTCCATTCAGAGCTGCTAGTCCCACTAAGATGGGTAGCTATCTTAGAACCAAACAATTTAAAGTCACTTGTGTTTTCCTTTATGAGAGATAGATGAGAGAGGAGCAGAGAGTACCAACCTCAGTATTTCGCTTGGATCCTTGCTTGTTTCCTCTCTCCCTTGATAAAGCTTTCGCCACTCCTTTCTCACTTGTCCTGCTTCAAAGAACACTTGTAGAGTCAAAGCAGCAAAATACCATCAAAGCATAGAGATCTATAACCATAAACAATATAGGATCAGATGTATATTAACCATACAAATGCATACACAAATACAAGATTCTAAGATATACAAGCATATGGAGGAAAACTCAAACAACTTTATTGATAGAAGTAGTAGAAGAGAGGATTACAACCAAACTATCTGATCTAGCGCCATCCTCCCAGCATGAAAGCCCTCTTCACCTCATGAAAATCTAGATCGCCCAACAATACAATGTCTCAAAGAGAAACCAACAACAATTCCTTACAAAATACAAAATTCCAGCCTCTAGATCTCTGGGATGAGGGATCCATATATACATATTTGCAGGTGGGTGAGTCAACTTCTAGGATTTTGATTAGTGTCATTTCACTGATAGTTCTTGGTTCCACTTGGAGATTTCATAATCTCTTACTCATCCCTGGGCGAATTCAAGAGGCAAGTGTCAAATGAGTAGTTTCTAGAAGATTCTCTGGGTTTCCACCTAGCAAACTGCCTCTGCCATTTGTCTTCTCTTGCTCATCGCACCCTATAGAAGGGATTTTCAGTATGCATCACACCCTCTATGCGTAACAGGTGAGATGCATCACACCCTCAGCATGGAGCAGTCTGTATGGTCTAGTTTTGACCAATTTTGAGCAGTTTTTCAGGGAGAACTTCTAGGAAATGATGTAATCAGCTGACCTTGTTCCTTTAGGGTATGAAACAACACTTTTAGGGGTTTAGAAGCCCTTAGTTTATGGACATATGTGATTGGGTTTGTAGTTCCCAAATATGTTATAACAAGGCTAGAGACGTATTCTAGCGTCGTAAGACCTGGTAACTATCATTTTCATCGAAGGTTGGGTTATTCCTCCTATTTGATACGACAAGTGCTAGTACGGACTTGTGCTCCCCATACCATCGAGTATATATTGGGAGACCACAATAGGCTAATATCCTTTATCTTTAGGAAGCTGTGTTTGCCACCCTATCAATTGCAATGCACTGAACACAACATTCGAGAAGTTTGACTGTCGTACGTAAACTCCTTGGTACCACCAAGGTGAATATTGCAGTTTTCCAATTGGTTTGGTAATCCCTCTGTCTAGATTTCTAGAGTAGTCACTTTTGTTCCTTTTCAACTCCTTAAAAGAAAAGGTCCATCTGATCACTTTTCACTTCAGGCTCATTAAAAATTGAAGGCGACTAGAGTCACCTTTAGCTTTTTATAGACTCTTAAGAACTGAAAAAGAAAGTTGTGTCAAAGTGTCATAAAATTTATTTAATTCAGAATAATGTCCCTGTTCCTTCGTTGATCTTAGGTTGAGGTAATGGAGTCCACCAATCAAGGATTTCCATTTGGGGGGAATCCTAGTCCTTTCTCTTCTTGTGGAGATATTGGTGCTCCATATATGGCTACATGGTCCCTTCTAGGAATCACAATTGGCCTACCAGTATGGCTATTCTCAACCTCTGTCGTTCAAAACACCGTAATTCCTCAACAATCAAATCAGCAACCAGATGATACTAGAGTTTCTCCCTCACCTTCTACTTCGTTTGTTTCTCCCTCTCCTTCTTCCTCTTTGCTTGGTGAAACTAGTGATACTAAAAACCAAGTAACTAAAAAGAAGAAGAAAGGGAAGGAGAAGAAGAAGAAGAAGCCAGTCAAGCAAGGGGGCAACCATGCATCATTCAGTGAAAATCCACACACTAAACCTTACAAGCCCAAATCTCCATGCATAAGTTGCAAAGGAAACCACTTTCATCAAGATTTTCCTTGCATTATGCGGATCTTCAGAGATTGGTCTCCCCGTTTGCACCATCCGGTGTCATCAACCTTTGTAGATCATGTTGAGTACTCACCATCAACTAGTGAAAATGAAGTCAATGGATGAAAAGGAAGATCCAAATTTCTTTGTACGTTGTGTGAAGGCAACCATGCCCTTCACTATTGTCCTTTTCTGGACGAAGCTAAAAGTGTCTTGGATAACTGTCCTGCCTCACCGTAGCGACTTCCGCCTAGATACAAGAAACTCTTGCCAAGTCCATTGCTAGTTGAAAACCTGACTGATGTAACTCAACCATCAGTCAAAGCACCTATCATTGAAGATAAACCCTCTGAGTCCATACCGGACCAAATTCAACAGGTCGGGACGGCAGCCGACCCAATCTTGTCTTTAGAAGGTTAACCTTTAGATGATACAGTCTCCAAAGAGAATGAGAACACCGTTCAAATTCTTTTTGTTAACACAGAGTCTGATGAAAATGGGGGAAATATACCCGTTCCTTTACCACAAGAGGGAAGTCCCCCATTTTGAGAGATTCATCCGGCTATTTATGTGGTCCCTCCTCCAAGAAATCTAGTCATTTCCTTCGATTGGAATCTACTAGCGGGACCCCGCCTTCCATCTAATGTACCATTCTGAATCATAGTACAAGCTTACAAAATGATCATGTTTGGCACTATCATAGATGAAGGGGCTTCTGTGAGTATCCTTTCCTCAACTTCTTGGAAAGCGCTTGGTTCGCCATCGCTTTGCCTGAGAATTGAAATTTGTTAGGCTTCAACAAAGGAACCAGTCGACCGTTAGGGATCCTTCCAAATTTTCCTATAACTTTGAGAAGGAAAACCATTCACTTGAATGTGATGGTAGTCCAAGGGCCACTAGATTACAATCTAATCCTTGGGCGTGACTACATTTACAACATGGGAGCTATTGTTTCCACACTCTTTCGAGTGATGTGTTTCCTGCATGAAGGCAGAATGGTGCAGCTTGTCGACCAGCTTTCATTTCCCAATTTGAATGCAGCTATGAGTCAAACACCATCCCTAAATGGTCTCTTTGCATCAATAATGTCTCTTCAACCTCCAATTCATCCACCTAATTACCGCGAGTAATTTGGTGAATGTAACGAAGCTTAGGGGGCATGCACCCTGGTCTGTTTTGGTAGGCGAACCCAGATGAAAAAATAGATTTCCTTGTAGGTTATATGATCAGTCTAAAACACCATTTCCATGTAGGATATGGGATCATTATGGAACATTTATCTCCTCACACTTTATGTGATTGGAAGCTCACACCATTCACCTTTGCCTATTTCGATGGATAGAGCCAAGGAAGTGTTTTGTCTTCTCCACAGACGAAATGATCCTGCTTAAATGTAGGAACTTCCATAAGATAACTGGAAATTCTCATTTTCTGAACACCTGGGGGCATGCAAACCTTTTTTATGCAAGTAAAAAGCGACCAGCGTAACTCTAACCTCGTATTATTTTAGTCTAACTTTTAGTTCAACTGCTTAGGTTAGGTGAATGGTCTGATCCACCATTCACCTTTGTCGGCGGCATGCAGGCAAAACAAAGGAAATGTTTTATCTAAACTATCCTACCTAACCTCAGTATTTCATTAACTCTTCGTGTAGTTAGTTCTGTAGTTGGTCATTTCCAACCTCCATACAAAAGGAAATGAGCAAAGTTTTTCATGGGGCAAGCTCACTAAAAAATGAACCTACTAATAAGAGACATCTTTAAAGACGACTGGCATGAGCAATGTTACCGCAGGGTTCAAGCTCATTAAAAAATAAACTCGCCACTAAGCATAGTTTCTAAAGATTCAAGCTCATTAAAAAATGAATCCACCCTTGGTAAATAACCTTTGTGATTGCATTGCTATCAACATTTTGAGCCTTGGTTGTGTTCTTACTACCACCTCCACTCTTTTGGCCAACCATACGCCTCCACTTGATTGTTTACCCTTTTGAGGAATAGTTGTGATGAGTGATTCTATTAGCCACCCTCATTACAATACCATGTTTGAGAAGTTCCAAACTTACTTAGAACTAGTTGCTACCCGAAAACATCACTCGTTCCTCAAAAATGAGTCCCTTTTAAGCTATTTTTAGACTCGTAAAATATGAAAAGATTGCCGAGCTACTGGCCTTTCTAGCTTGTTAAAGTAAGGGGAAGTGCCATCCCTCCTCTACATTTTAATCTTTTTAGACTTGAGGGATCATTCCACAAAAAGAACGAGTGCTTGTCTTTTTCGGCTCACTAAAGCAATTGAAAAGTCATCCCTTTCATATTATTTTATACTTTTTCGGACCTAAGGGATTATGCCACAAAAAAGGACTGTTGGAGTTTCCTTTCCATCTCTTTTCAAACTCTCTAAACATGAAAAGGACTGAGTTATCTTTGTCGTTAAACTCGTTAAAACAATAGCAACAAACTTTCCCTTCCAGACAAGAATGAGTTTCAATGTCACTAGACTTGCTAAAACATAGCAACAGGTTTGCCCAAATGGAAAATTATAGAACAAGCATATGTTATCCTCCTCAAGCTTGACAAAAATAAAGAGGTACTGGTCAGCAATGACTGGGGAAAAAGGGAAGAAAACTTGAAGAACTTCATTGGTAGCAGGTCACTCTTGAACATGACACTTTCACTCCATCACCATGATTGAGTTTGGTTGGGTTATTCTGTTCATCAGTCACATCACCATTGGTCCTCTGTACCATCCATTTTTGGGGTTAATGCTACCAATCCATCACAGTGCCGCCGATATGTTCAAGATAAATCATTTAGAGAATTCACCAACCCAGCTAATACCTCATCCACTGCAATACCTTCACTCTCCATTTTTCATGACCGCCATTCCTGAACCTTGTATCATCAGATCGTTTTCACCTCCAAAAAATAATTTGCTTCATTTTTTGTCATAGATGTGGGATTCATTAAGGCCCTCCTACAATGGGTCACTTCTTGTCAACATCAGCTCATTATCCAAGAAGTTGACTTAGGAACAACCCTTTCAGTACTTTTAAGCTTGCATGCCTCAATGGAAGTTTCTCAACTTCCGCAATAGGTTTACATCAATGGCTTCGACCCGACAAGATTTTGTGTGGTGTCAATCATCAAGATCCCTTATTTCAAAGCCACGTGAATTGTACTTAGTAACTTGAGATCATTATCGATTAGGTGAATTCCTCTCGCGCCTGTTAACAACTTAACATCATGGCTGTAATTCAGGCGATGTCTTTCCATGTTTCAACTCCAAAACATTTTTCACATGGATCGCCTTGTACATTGGGCAAATTTGACGAGTTTGAAAGACCGCCAGATTCTAGTTTCCATCCATACAAGGCTATGATATAATCTTCAGGAAATAAGACATCAATGTACAACATAGTTGCATGACAGATGATCATTCCAAGCTAAGGGAGATGGCTCTAAAGAATCACCAATGTGCAATCAGCAGACGGTTGTCTATCCTATGTAATGAAGAATGATTTAAAGCGAGCATGGGAATGGCCCGCCTCAGCTACGATCAATTGAAAAAATATTTGAAGAAATGTATTGTATTGTAATTTAATACCAGGTCCACCTTCCAGTTGAAAAACCTTGGATCCTCATGATAAAGCATTTCACCCGACATCAGAAGATTTATGACCTCATGCTTTAGGGGGAAATTGTTATAGACATATTTGGGCACTGCAACCCAAATCACATATGTCAATAAACCAAGGGCTCTTAATCCCTAAAATTGTTGTTCCATACCCTAAAATATCATGGTCATCTGATGACATCATTTCCTAGAAGTTCTCCCTGAAAAACCACTCAGAACTGGCCAAAACTGGATGATACAAACTGCTCCACGCTAAGGGTGCGATGCATACTAGCTGTTACACTAGCCAGGTGCGATGCATACTAAAAGAGCCTTCTGTGGGGTGCAATGGGCAAGAGTAGACAAATGGCAGAGATAGTTTGCTAAGTGGAAACCGAGAGAATCTTCTAGAAACTTCTCATATGACACTTGCCTCTCTGAATTCGCCCAGGGATGAGTAAGATATCATGAAATCTCCAAGTGGAACCAAGAACTATCAGTGAAATGACACTAATCAAAATCCCAAAAGATAACTCACCCCTCTGCAAATATCTATAAATGGATCCCTCATCTCAGAGATCCAGTGGTTGAAATTTTGTAATTTGTAAGGAAGTGTTGTTCGTTTCTCTTTGAGACATTGTATGGGTGATCTTGCTTTTCATGAGGTGAAGAGGGATTTCATGCTAGGAGGATGATGTTGGATCAGACAACTGGGTTGTAATCCTCTCTTCTACTTCTACTATCAATAAAGTTCTTTGAGTTTTCCTCCATATAACTGTGTATTTGTAAATCTTGTTACTTGTGGATGCAATTGTATGGTTAATGTATTTCTAATTCTGAATTGTTTATGATATCATAGATCTCGATGCTTTTATGTTGTGTTGTTGCTTTGCCTCTACAGATATTCTCTAAAGCGGGACAAGTAGGAGAAGAGTGGCAAGCTCTATCAAGGGAGAGAGGAAACAAGCAAGGAGCAAAGTGGAAGATGCTGGTTGGTGCTCTCTACTTCTCTCTTATCTGTCATACATAAAGGAAATCTTGAAGCGCTTTGAATTGTTTGCTTCTAAGATAGCTACCCATCTTAGTGGGCCTAGCAGATCGAAAAGACACTAGTTTTCCCGAAAACACCACGGGGAAAGTTCTCTATGATGGTTTGGAGAACCTTTTTTACATTGAACATGAAGTGAAGCACCTATTCCCAGAGCAAACCCAATTTTGTGAAATATACTGAAGCAGATGAAATCTACAGAAATATGACAAGGACAAGAATACCAAAAGATGATTGGTGGTCCAGCATGACTGACATCCTGTAAATTGCCATGACTTAAGTGAGATAAAGAGAAATAATTACCACAGTAAATTTTGGTAAATAGGGTGGAAAATGGTGAACAAGTAAAGAGTATCAGATATAAGTGAAAGAATATTAGTGACAAGATAAAATTAGATTTCCAGCACATAGTTACTAGCACGATAGCAAGATGTACATTCATAGGACCTGCCTCTATTAAAAAAAAAATAGGGACATCAACAATCAGTTCACATTCTGTTTCTACATTCGAGACCATCTGTCTCAATATTCATGTAAAATATATTTAGTTTTCCTAGAATATATCTCTCTTAGTTAGGAGATATTTTGATGTAAACATTTGTATAAATACTTCCTCATTCGAAGTACTAGGTGTGGATTCTTAGACATTTCTGTAGACAATTTACTTTTGGAATTGAAGTGTTAGTGAACAACTTTTGTATGGCTAGCTAGAACAAAGTAATAAAGCAAAGGACTTTTACAGGATACATGTGTCAAACGAGAAACAAATAAGTACTCTATATCCTGTGTTTTTACAGTTTTTCTAGTTTATTAAATATTCATATGTGTTTCATATTTGAATGATAAACGAAAAGTTGTATTTCAGAAAGAGCTTTACTGCATTCTTGTTATAGCTCCAAATCTCACTCTTGAGGTTTGTGATGCTG
Source organism: Pinus taeda (assembly GCA_000404065.3). NCBI lineage: Eukaryota > Viridiplantae > Streptophyta > Pinopsida > Pinales > Pinaceae > Pinus > Pinus taeda. The sequence goes on from APFE030984071.1 coordinate 80,751, forward strand.
CACTCATGGCCTAGGGCAACCCATCCTTCCAGACCTGGTCCCAAATTTAAAAAACAGTGTTTTATTCCCTATACGCGACATTTCCCTGAGCTAAACGCGTGTATATGTGGGTTTTTGTATACCCAACCCGCGTATATGTATAAAAAGACTTAAAAAAAAAAATCTCCTTAATTTCGGGCAAAGATCATGGGTTTTACCTGTTGATTACCTGTTAGTGCCGGTGACCCAACTGTTCCCAACGAATTCCCAACTAAAAACTACTTTGGGAGAAGTATAAAAAGGCTTCTATGGGAAGGCCAAAGGGAGGACAGAAGAGAGAGAAAGATTGCTATGCTGAGATTTCCCTGACCAGGTCTGAAGATCCTTGTGCCTCCTGCACTTCCCCCATTCTACAGGAAACCCTTGTTTCCTTG
>APFE030984071.1:114736-127475 GCA_000404065.3 Pinus taeda
CACTACCATTAGGGATTGCGCAATTTCCAATACTTCCGCAATTTATGCCACCAAGGATTTCCCAATCACTATCACTAAGGACTGCGCAATGCTTGCCTTCAAGGGTAGAAATTGACCACTAGGCTTGCTATAAGGTGTGTGCCTATGAATACATTAAAAGTTGATCATGTATAAGGAAGTGGTTTCAACACTTAGAATCATTAGAGAAAGACTTGAACACTTAGAAAACATTAACCAATCATGAAGTGGCATTGAACAACTTGAAATGACAAATAATAAGATCACAAGGAAGCTGCAAAATTCAAGTCTAGGAAAAATTTTGGATGGTGCTTTTCATAGCGACAATAGGCTGGCATAAAAAATGCTTACATATATCTCACATTGCCAAAAAATAAATTAACTCTATATATTATATATCTATATCTAGTATATCTATATATAATATATTATATATAATATTATATAATATATATATATATATATAATTAGTTATATATTATTATATAATCTTTATCTTTGATCATTATTATTATAAAATAATTAATTACATCGTTAAGCGTGTTTATTTTAAAATAGGGCTTCTATAATTTTAATTTAATTATCAAGAATTATTAGGTGGATGGTAGGGATTTGAACTCCCTCGAATATTTTAGAATATTCATAGTTATGTTCAAGCATTTCCAGATTACTCACATGGGACATTTAGATTGTCAACATTTCTAGTCAGTAAGTATGACTCATCCTTAAGACTAAGATACAAAATTAGATTATGTATTGAGAGATAAATATGTGAGAGATTTAAGGTCACAAAGGAAAAGAGAAGTTAGGAGGTCAAATATGAGAAATTCAACAATAAAAAACAAAATGTTCAAAAAAATTAATGAAAATATTGACTAAAGAAAAAAATCAAAATAAATAATAAAATAACTCAGTAATAAAAAAAGAATAAACAACTTAACATAATAATTATATTATCTAATCATAATGATAATTTAATAAAAAAAATATAAATACAAATATAAAAATAACACCGGATATAATAACTTAGAATCAGAAATATAATAATAATAAATATTATACATACTAAATCATTCAAGAATAAAATCATTAATATATGTTATTATATAAAATAATGCATATTGATATATACCCTTTAAAATAATACATATTAAAGATATTATTAATTAATCAAAAATAAATTAATTATTCAAAAATAAACCAAAAAATAAAATAATAATAATATTAAAAATAATTGCCAAATATTAAAAAATATATATATATATAATATATATATAATATATATTATATTAATTATCTTTATTTTTATTATTATTATAAAAATAATTAATTACATCGTTAAGCCGTGTTTTATTTAAAATAAAGTTCTATAATTTTAATTCAATTATCAACAATTATTAGGTGGATAATAGGGTTTTGAACTCCCTCGAATATTTTAGAATATTCATAGTTGTGTTCAAGCATTTCCAAATTACTCACATAGAACATTTAGATTGCCAACATTTCTAGTCAATGAGTATGGCTCATCCTTAAGACTAAGATACAAAATCACATTATGTGTTGAGAGATAAATATGTGAGAGATTTAAGGTCACAAAGGAAAAGAGACATTAGGAAGTCAAATATGAGAAATTCAACAATAAAAAATAAAATGTTCAAAAGAATTAATGAAAATATTGGCTAAAGGAAAAAATCAAAATAAATATATTAATAAAAAAAATAGGATTAAACAAAAAAATGAAATAACAACTTAACATAACAACTTAATTAACTCTATTATAATGATAATTATGAAAAAATATAATATATATAAATAACCCAGATATAATAGCGATAGAATTAAAATATATATATAAAAATAATTATTACATATAACTATATGAATAAAATCATTAATAATGTAATATATATAAAATAGCATATTTGATATATTATCCTTTGGTATTTTATGTATAATTTTAATTAATCAAAAATAATTAATTATTAAAAATAAAATATTAATAATATTAAAATAATAATATATAGCATCCATACATATTAATAAATATAATATAGCATGATTAATATATGAAATATATATTTACTAATACATATTAATGTGTTATGTTATGATTAATAAAAAATCAATAATTATAACCAACTTTAAAACTAAAAGAAAAATAGAAATGAAAGCAAAAAGGTAAGTAGGAAGATAAGATTTAAGAAGAAGCAAAACCAGAAGAAAGGTAGGAATCCAATTCCTACTAATATTCTAACTATTATCTTTGTTCAAATTGCCAAAGTCTTTTCCAATCTCAATGGCTTCTCTAAATTTTTTTTATGATAGATATCTATCTTAGTTAAGATTCTAAAATTTTCAATGCAAATATGGTGTCTTGTTTTCTTAGCATGCTCAGCAAGAGCAGAGGAACGAGATCGACAATGGTTAAAGTCAACAATATGTTGTTGAATATTTTCCTTAACATATCAACTTGTTTCACCAACATAGGGAGCACCACATGAGCACGGAATTAAATATGCACCTTTCATATTTGAAAGGTTAATTTACTTTGTTTTTATTTATTTAGTAATTATTTTTTAACATTTAATACCTTTTTGAATATATTTTTTGACTTTTTTCATTTGGTCAATATTTTCATTAATTGTTATGAACGTTTTAATCTAAATTATTGAAAATCTCATATTTGACCTCCTAACGTTCATCTAGCCTAATGCTTTTTCTCCTTTCTGACCCTGCATCTTGTTGGGTTGTGTTATATTCTTTCCATGACTAGCCCACCTAGTTAACCGGGTGGTTAAAGGGGGGGGGGTGTGGAGCCCCCTTTGTTGCGTCGATTGTGCAATGGGCAGGTGTTACACAACATTTTGTCACTGTCCCTGTACTCCCCATTCCTTGATCCTGGAGGACCTCTATAGTGAACCCCACATGCTTTGCCTTCATGGAGAAATTCCCATTATGTCCCTCTTCATGAGCTGAACATTTCCCTTTTGCACCAGTTCCCTTGAAACTTCTGTTTTACTTAATTTACAAAACCAACACTAATGACCTTTGCCTTCCTCGCGGCAATGTGCAGAGATTATCACTATTCCCCACGCCAATTGGTGCGATTGAGCTGTGTTCCTGGCGTGTTGGTCCTGTTATGGAAAGTTTTTTAAATTAGCATTGAAGCATCCATATCTAGAAGCTCCGTAACGGAAGTCTGGTAAATGATTTGGCTGGATGGGGTCAAGGATGACAATTTGGACTCCCTTCCTTGTAATCATCCCTCATGATTGCATCGAAGTTCACACTTCTTCCACTACCTGTCATTTACATCTTTCTTGAGTTCAAGTGGAGGCTAATACATTCTCCACTACTGTCACTGTCTTATTCAAATCTTCAATGAACTCTCGCTTGGAGAGGGTTACTTTCAACCGGTGTCCATTGACAATCATGGGGATGGTTTCATCATTAATGGTTCTTATCAGAACTGAACCATTGTCATTGCATTTCTCCACAGTGTAGGGTCCCAACCATATTGTCCTAAGCTTGCCCTTGAAATATTTGTATCTTGAATCATAGAGTAGTGCCCAATATCCCTCTTGGAATTGCTTCTCCTTGATATTTTTGTCATGCCATATCTTTCTCTAAAGTTGAACTACCTCTGTATGGAGAAGGACCTACATTCTGTGTTCATCCAATCCATTGAGCTGAAATAATATTTCTTTCTATGCATGGCTGAGGTCTAGATCCAGCTAAGCTGTCATCCTTAGGGTACTTAATTCAAATTCTATTAATAGAAAAGCCTTCTTCCCATAGACCATCTCATATGGTGTGAATCCTGTGGTGGTCTTCCATGTTGTGTTGTAGGCCCAAGTGGCCTCAACTAATCTGTCCACCCAGTATTTTCTGTTTCTTCTCACTACCTTTGTCATGATCCCTTCCAATGCACTGTTAGTGACCTCCACCTACCCATTGGCTTGTGGATGGTAAGGGTTTGAACTCCTGTTCTTGATTCTATGATGTCTGAGCAGGTATTCAATCAAATTGGTAACTACCTTGATATATGACCAACTCTCTTGGATACTTGAACTTGTAGAATATGTTCTCTCTCAAAAATTCAGCTACTTTTTCCTTTGCCACTGCTTTGGTTGCTTTTGTCTCTGCCCACTTTGTTAGGTAATCAGTGCACACAATGACGTATTGTTTCTACTTTGAAGGAGGGCTGATAGGACCCACAAAGTCCATGCCGCACTTCACAAATGGCTTAAAGGTCACTTGAGGTTGCATGGGCATCTCATCCTTTGGAGTAGTTTTCCCCATCCTCTGACACCGATCACACTAGCTGGTATATCTCCTCACATCCTGATGAAGAATGGGCCAGTAGTAGCCTGCTTGTAGTATCTTGAAGATAGTTATTTTTACTGCAAAATTACCTCCACAAGGCCCATCATGACAGGTCACGAGGATGTCAAAGACTTCATCCTCCCTGACACATCTTCTCAAGGTCTGATCTTGGCCAAGTTTGAAGAGATTGCCCCCAATCCAGGTGAAATGGGCGCTTTTCCTTACTATCTTGCTCTTCTCTTTTGAGGACAGGTTTGGTGGGAACTGTGCTAAAACCAAGGAGTTTTCTATATTAGCAAACCATGGAGAGAGTACTAAGATAGCAAACAGATGTTCATCTGGCATTTGGTCATCCACCATTCCTTCTTCACCTACAAGCAAATTTACCTAGACAAAAAGTTAGCAACAACATTTTCTTTACCAGGCTTATCAATAATGGTCAAATCAAACTGTTGCAGTAAAAGAAACCATTTAATAATGTGATCATTTACATCTGGTTAGTTCATTAAATATCTAATTGTATCATGATCAGTGTGCACAAAGGTTTGATAGCCTGTGATATAATGTCTGAATTTTTTTAAGGAATGCACGACAGCTAGGAGTTCCTTCTTGGTCACTATATAGTTTAACTCCACCTTTGACAAGTTTTTTCTTATAAAGTATATGGCATAAGGAAACTTCTCATCAATTTGTCCCAAGGATGCTCCTATTTCTTTGTTCGAGGCATCTGTGTGAATGTGGAAAGGTAGGGCCCAATTTGGGCCTCTGAGAATTGGGACAGTCACTAGCTTGCTATTTAAGGTATCTAAGGCTTCTTGACAGTTTTTCGACCATATGAACTCAACATCTTTGCCTAAGAGGCCAAACAAAGGAGAGGTTAGTTTGCTGAAATCCTTAATGAATCTCTGGTAATACCCAGCTAAGCCTAGGAAACTTCTGACATCCCTCACTTTTTGAGGAGGTGGGACCCTTTGGATGATGGAAATTTTGTTGGGGTCCACCTGTAGTCCTTGTTGAGATATTTCATGAACTAGCACGGTCCTTCAATCATCAATAATTCACATTTTTCAGGACTGAGGGATAGGTTCATCTCAATACACTTGTCTAGAACTTTTCCTAGGTTAGATAAAGCTTCCTGAAAACTAGACACATAAGAAGTAAAGTCATCCATGTGTATCTCTACTGCATCATGAACTAATTTAGAAAATATACTTAGTACCACTCTTTGGAAAGTGGCTGGATCATTACACAAACCAAAAGGAAGGACTTGGTATGCAAAGGTACCCCAAGGACAAGTGAAAGTGGTCTTATCTTGGTCTTCCAGGCTGATTTGAATCTGATTATACCTGCTAAACCCATCTAGGAAAGAGAAAAACTTTTTCCCTGCCAGACCGTCTAACACTTGATCTATGAAAGGTAAAGGAAAATGGTCCTTTTTAGTGGCTTTGTTCAATTCCCAATAGTCGACATAGATTCTCCACTTACCATTTTTCTTTGGCACTAGCACCAAAGGAGAGACCCATTCACTATCAGAGATGGGATAGATGAATCCTGCATCAAGCAATTTTTGCAGTTCTTCCTTAACAATATCTTTAAGTGTTGGGTTCATCCTCCTTTGAGGCTTCTTGACTGGCTTGCAATCCTCTTTGATGTATGTATGATGAGTACATACTGAAGGGTGCACTCCCTTCATCTCCTTCTAACTCCAGGCGAAGGCATTTAGGTGTTTTCTCAGTAGTCTATACAGTTCCTTTTTCTAAGAAGTAGATAGGGATGGATTGATTTTCAATGTTCTTTCTAGGCCGAACTCTATATTTTTTACATGGGGAGGAGTAGGATCAGCCACACAGAGATCAGTTGAGAGGTTATTTTGGGTTTCTCTTACTATGTATTCTAATGGTGATACACTGGGAGGTGGATTCTAAATCAAATTTTCGATCATATCATCCTTATCTTGCAGTTTTCCCCCATGGATATTTCTAATGTACAAAGTGGTGCAGAATAAACTTCATCCCCATCTTCCTCCTCCAACCAGAGAGGTAGATCATGTTCTAGCAAGGGTTAGGCAGGAGGGTATAGCATTAACTGCTTAGACATGTGCCCATTCTTTATGGTCATGTTCCCAACTCGACAGCTGATGTAAGCATCGGTTGTAGCCAACCAAGGTCTTCCCAGAATGAGAGGATACCCAGTGAGCTTTGCCTTTGGCTGGAGAACTAAGAAATTAGCAGGGTACTCCCAAGAATCAATGGATACCATCACATCTTCCACAATATCCTCAGGGGTCACGGTGGAGTGGTCTGCTAGCTGTAGCATGGTTGTGGTCTTCCTCAAGGAGTCTTGGAGGTTAAGTTTGAGCATTGTGTCCTTTATCATCACATTTATGGTAGCTCCCAGATCAATCAAGGTATGTGGGATCATGGTGCCATTGATGTGGACATCAACTACTGGGCTTCTAGGGTCCAGATATTTTGGACAGATTACCTGCCCTAACATTAGGTTAGATGGTTGTCCTATGAGATTGATGGTTGGGGCATCTCTCTTGTGCCTTCCTAGATGCCTAAAGCACTTCTCTTTGATCAACCTATTGTAGATAGGTACATCTTTTATGTCTTGGATAAGTGGTATCTTTACACATAAATGCTTCAATTCTCCCAAGAGTTCAATTTCTTCTAGGGTAGGCTGGACTGTCGTGGATAGTCTCTCAGGAAAGGGTGGATTTGCTTTAGGTTCGCTTTCCTCTTTATCTTCCTCAACCTCCCTGGTTGGAGGCTAGCTATCTGGGAGAACTTTCCTAGATCACAAGTTAATTTCCTGAATCTCCACAGCATAATTTGGGCATTAAGGTTCCCCACTATACACTTGCTGAGTTGTCTGTTGTTCGGGTTTAGATTTGGCTGGGTAGGCATTTAGGGTTGCTTTGGTGGAGTAGGGGGTAGCAGTTGTGGTTGGGCAGGTGATGGAGGCAAAAGAGTGGGAAGAGAGTTTTATTGGGGTCTCTGCCTCTGATGAGATGCATTCCACTGAGGGTGTGGCTAAGCATAGGATTGAAATGAATGGGTGAATGGTTGGGCATGATATTGAGATGTGAAGGACCAAGGAGGTGGTGTGGACTAGGAAGGATGAGCAAGGGGACCCCAAGAATGTATGGAGGGCACTTGGTTGAGGTTGTAGTATGCTTGAGATGTCCCTTGCATCCCCTGTTGGTATGGTCTAGGTCCAGGAGGCCTTCTTTGGTTTATGTAGTAGAGTTGTTCAGTGATTCCCTCAGCCCCTTGATATACAGCTTTAAGTCCGGGCAAGGAAGGGCACTTATCTGTAGAATGATTTTCTTCACAAACTGAACAAACCTTTGTAGAGTTCAATGGGCATTCATTCCTAGGATGCCTCTTGGTGCATCTAGGGCAAAAATTTCCAAAGTCTTCTTTGCTTCCTCTTCCTTCCTTTTGATATGCAAGGTATCCATTTGCATGGTAAGACTTTGCAGCGTCTCATTCTTGAAGTCTTCCAACATGTTTCCAATTTCTCCTCTAATGGATGAGTTGGAGGAAGAGGTACTGGCTATGGGTTGACTCTCCCTACCTTTCTTTCTAGCTGCTCTAGAATGGTTTCTAAAAATGGTCTTTATGTCCTCATAGGGTAGTTGGTAGATGTCTCCCCTAGCCAACAGATGGAGGGTGTCTAAAAGATATTCCCGAATTCCCCTGAGAAGGACTAGCTTCAGAGACTTAGGGTCAAGTGTACACCCAGCCCTTTAGTAACTAAGTTGGATCCCCTCATCATAGTCTTCCAAGGACTCATCACTTCCTATAGTCATTCAGAAAATTTCTTCTTTAGTATCTTTTGACCTACAATAGTCTCGGTACTTGTTATTAAAGCCTTGTTGCATCTAAGCCCAAGTTGCAATGCTATTTCCAAGTAATCCGATGAACCAGCGCAATGTTGCATCCTTGAGAGTAGAAGGGAACAGTTTCAACTTTTTCTCATCTTCTGCATAGTCATAGGTTCAACAGATAACAGTAGACTAAAAAAAAAAGGTGTCAAGATCTTTTGTAGTTATACCATGGAAATGAAGTAGGGTAGAAGGGCTTATATTCTTCATTTTGGTGTCCCCATTGGTCTCCTAAATGGGAAAGGTACCCTCTATTCTCTCTCCATTCCCCCTAGCATTTCCGTTTTCAACCATTGGCTCCAAAGGAATGTTTTCTTCTTCTTCTTCCCCTATAGGTTCTTCAAATATGTCTGGCTTTTCACCTAAAGGTTATTCTTGATCGTAGCCCCCGAAGAAGAGAGAAGGTTGGCTGTGTGAAGCAGTGGGGGTGTTGGGCAAAATTTTTCCTAAGTTATCTCTATTCCTATGAGGCATGAAAGGAAATCTTTTTGGCTGGTTTTTGTTTCTTTTTTCCCCACACTGATAGTACCTGCACAACTGAAATTGATTGAACAAAACAAATTGCAACTAGCTGAAATGAACTTACTAAAATGAAATTTGCAGAATTGAAGCGGAAAGCAAGGAAATACAGAACTTGACAGAAGATAAATGACTAGTCTACTTTTGCTGAAATAAACTATTAGCATAATGTTGTAGTAGAAAATAGAAGAAAGCAGTAACCACAGAATACTCTGACACTTCCCCAGCAATGGCACCAAAAATTGGGGAGCACCAATATTGCAGCAACAATGCTACAACTCCTGGGTTGTCTACTTTACTCTTATCAACCCAGTAGTTCGTAACAAACTTGGAAGTGACGGTGTTGTATGCACAAGTACTAGTTCTTACTGCAGGTTGTCACTTGGTCAGTTGCCGCAAGATCACTAGGAGCTCAAGTTAACTTCTATGAATTCCAGGAGAAGCCCTATATGTGATGAAAGCAGAGAAAGACTACTCTACAGATACTATTCTAACTGCAGAAAGGAGAAAGTCTGAAGTGTAAAGCAAAACTAGTAAACCCAAATTAACCAACTAATCCAAATTTTGTAGAAAGAACTATGAAAATCATGAAAATAATGCCATTACCTACTCAAGGAAGTAAAAAACATCTACCTAATCTATTTCTGGAAGTAAATGAGTAAAAAACACCTTTTTAGATTTTTATGTATTTTTATGTGAATTTGACATGCATGTAATTTATTATTTGTGAATGTGGCAGCGAATAGGTGGCGTTGGAGGGCGGTTTTGGTTCTTGAGGGGATATAGGATGGTGTGGATGGGTTCTAGGAGGTCTTGGGTGGCCTTCTAGAGGCTTTTCCCACACTCAGCCTTCAAAGGAAAGCCTACAAGAAAATCTACAGGAGGACACAGGAAATCTACAGGAGGAAAAACAACGTTCTACAGAAGGCCTACAGGTAGAGGCCGAGAGTAGTTTTCATTGTTTTGAGGGTGTGAGAAGGGGTTAAAAAGGTGGATGAAGGTTGGAATGAGGTGTTAGGGAACCTATGGTCTACCATGAACCACCAGGAGAAAGAAAGATGATTGGATTTTCTCAAAGAGAGAGGAAGAAGTCCTAGGAAAAATGCAGAAAACTAAGGTAGAATTGAGATGAGATTTAGGAGACCAATAGGGCATGGATTGGATAGAGGGTGTGATTGCTAATAAGCTGGCCTACTGCTAGAAGAGATCTGCTACATAGAAGCTGACAGTCAACCAAGGAAATCAAGCAACAAGTGAAATGAATGTATTGAGGAAAAACAGAGTTTTGCATAAAAAGTGTCTAAACTATGATCTATGAAAGGAAATGCTAAGAAATACTATAGGAAAAGAAAGCATGAAAGAAGACTATTGCAAATAAAGAAGTGAGCATGATGAAGAAGATTTGAAGCTAGGAAAAACTAGACTATTAACCTACCAAAAAGATGCAAACACTAGAAGTCATATGAATGAGGAAAATTTGTGTTTTTGGGGCAACAAGAGGGTCTTTGCCTCAAATCATGGTCCCAAAGGGAGGAAGAGAGGCCAAGGCACTATTACTAACCTTTTTATTCTTTTCTTTGTCACTGCTTAACTTGCTATAGAAATCATAAATGGAAGAAAACTACTAAATCATCAAAAACAACATATTCCTAACCATAAAAGAAATACATCTAGCAGCGACCTAATATACAACTAAAATAAAACATACAGATACAAGTAAATAGGAGATTGCCTGCTTGGATTGGGCCCTAACCCAAGAGCTTTAGCCCTCTGAGGTAACTCAATGCTAACTCAAAAAGGATTCCATCTCTATTTCCAAAACAATAGCAAGATTACATGAACTGTCACAAAATAATAAGCTCGAAGTTGAGCAGTGTTTACATAAGCAAAAATCCAACAAAAATCTGACCCTAGTGAGGCCCTAGGCCTCTCTACTTATACAAATGAAGCTACCAATAGCTTCCTTAAAATCAGGGAGGCTTGGCTCCCAAAACGGGAGATAATCTTCAGTCATCCTTCACTTGTTCGGTTGCCTTCTAGTGCATGACTTGGCTACTTGTACTTCAAGATGAATGAAGGGGAATCCGAAGTGAGGAGTAATAAATGAGGGGGGTTCTCTCCTATAAGTTCTCTCCTTTGTCCACTTCAAGTTATTGCTGCCATTTGTCCACTGGATCCTTGACTTTGACCTCAAAATTCATCAATCATCTGCATTAAACACATGTTAGAACACATGGTATCATACCTAACTCAACTCACTCTATAAGCATAAATATAATCAGAAAATCATACAATAAGTTAAGAGAATGTTTGATTTGACTAGGTTAGGAGGTAAAATGAGCCCATATAATTACCCATTTATGAGGCTCATCAAAAGTAATAGTACTATCTTAGGAGAGGCACATGAGAGAAAGAAAATATTCATTAGTTATCTAGTGAAATAGTTCACATAATCACAACAGTCATTTAAGAAAATACAACACACATTCAATAAGATAAGTACCAAAGCCAATGAAGTAGTTCAATTTCCTTAGTATATATGACCATAACATATACCACAAACATCTAAAGAATATTCTTACAACATTCACAATACATGCATGAAAATGTGTTGGCTCAACGAGCTTCTAAATATTAAGTGAAATATCCTAGTACATAGTTACAATGATGAGACACTATTTCCAATAATGGAACATTAAGTCACTTCTTTCTTCTCCAAAGAATAGTCTTCTCTCTGATGCCAAGTTAGAGAAGCCAAGGCTAGTTCTCGAAAGCCTAAGCCTCTAAGATCCCTTTTGTTTGAGTTATGAGGTTTATTTTACAACAAGAGGAATGATCTTTCATATCCCCTATGACTCTTAAGCTACCCTCATGCCTCTTGGACTCCTAAATGACTTTTGAACTTCTATTCGAATCATTTGTTTGCATGTGACTTTTCATATTCCACATGTGACTCTTGGACTTCCACAGGTTACATTTTTTCATTTTCCTTTCGATAATTATATCATTTCATCCAAAAATAATTTGGCATGACACATTGACACATATGACATTTTGAGGACACTTGTACAAGCCATGACTTGGCAATGATGACATGGAGCTACATGATGATGTGAAAATGCCAAGTCCTTCTCTTTGCTTCTTTGAATTTGTCATCTTCGTGATATATATTTGCTTATTCTTCATCTTCACTCACCAAAGGTTCTTGGATTAGAATTGGTACCTTCTAAGTTCATGCAACATCTTCTTTCTGTCATTGTCTAGGGTCTACTTCATGTCTTTGTGATGGTTCTTGTTTGTGCTTCTTCTTTGCAAGTGCTTCCTTGTTCCTTCTCCTTTCTATATTTCTTTAACATCATCTTGCCTTGTTGAGGAGGTATACATGCCAATGAATATCACTCATGACAAGGAAAAATCAATCTCAAAATCATCTATCCTATCCCTACCCAGGTCATGGAAGAAGCTACTTGTGATAGGCTTGATAAAGGGTTAAGAAGGAAGGGCTTGATAAGGATGGCATAGTTGAGATCAACATTGGCTTAGGAAAGCACCAATACTCATTAGATATATGTCATGTGCTATGAGAAGGGTCTCTTCAAGGTTGAGCACAATAGGAAATTTCAAGAGACAGTGTGATGAGGCTCACTGATTGAAACTACACCATGTGCTAGACTCAAGGGACGAAGACCTTGATTGTGGACTAGAAATGTGCCATGCACTCATGAGGCAAGGCATGACTCATTATTTTGCATAGTGAGGTCGTCTAGTGGATAAATGTTGATGGATTGTTTACTAAAAATGCACCATGCACTACAACTGAGAGACATGCTTAAGGGTGTTGGGTGTGGAGCCTTATTATCTTCTTGAGGCCTCAGTCGTGTTGGACCCGAGTTCCTAAATGAGGTGGCAACGTTGCCCATATGAATTTTTTTAGGGGGGTCCACAAGGGGGTAGAAAATAATTTTAATGAGCCCCCCCCCCCCC
>APFE030984086.1:0-47940 GCA_000404065.3 Pinus taeda
TTTTCTATCTTTTCTTGAGCTGGTTTCATAGCATTTGGTATCAGAGCTTTGGATTCTAGGGTTTCGCTGCTCCAAACAAGTCATCGTGGAATTTTCGCTATAACTTTTTTTCTGTGACATTTCAGAAGTTGCAACAAAAACCCATTTGAGAAGAATTGGCGTTGAACTTTGGGTCCGAATTTCAGAACTTTTCGCGGGATATTTTCGGAGATATGATCTGTGGAAGTTGGCCTTTTTGCAGACTCCTGAATTACACTCAAAACAGGTGACCTGGGGAAAATCGTCATAACTTTCTCTCTGGGGATCGGATTGAAATTTCGTAAGAAGTTACAGAAAGAGGACGGACTTTAGTTTCTTGTATGCATTTTTCAGATCCAAAGGTCGAAACAGTGACTCGTGGCAAGTCGTACAAGTTAGCTCTACTAAATTAGTTGATAATCAGGTCACTGTGGGAGATTTGACATAATGCTTCATTGGAGAATCCAATTGGGGTCAGACTGGTGGCATTGGAAAGAGGACATAGAGGACTACTACAGGTCATAGTTTTAGAGCTTAAATATCTAAAAGTACAGAGTTACAGTCATTTGAAGATTGAACTCCTAAAATCGAGAAAAAACAAGATGAGGAAGTTTGATGGCAAGGATCCGGTAAATTGGATACGTCAGATGGAGCAATATTTTGATCTACATGGTGTACCACTGTTACAAAAAGTATGTATTGCATCTTCATATTTAGAACCGGATCAATTTTTATGGTATAAAGGGCTTTGTTCTCGTAAAAAACTTGTTACGTGGTCAATTTTCACGGAGGAAATGATAGCACATTATGAGGATACAAAGAGCAAAACCTTCTTTAGAGAAACACCACAACAATTGGAAAGAGTAAAAGGGCTTTGTGACATTGGAAAGCAAAATTATGAAGCATAACCTTCACAACTATAAAGATGGAAGTGTTGTTTCTCCTAGCCTTCCACAACCTACAAGGGTTACACCACAACAATTGGAAGAAAAAAGAGAAAAAGGGCTTTGTTACAATTGTGATAGCAAATGTACTAAAGGTCATAAGTGTGCTGAGAAGAAATTATTTTACATAGATTATGAAGATGAGGAAGAAAAGGATCAAGAAACATCAAAAGACAAGGATATACGCCAGGACCCCACCCCGGAAGAAAGAAGAAATAAATCAGACGATATCTTGTCAAGCATTGGCAAGAATTACCACTCCTCAAAATCTCAAGATAGAAGGACATATCAAGAAGAAAAAGGTGCAAGGAGTGAAAGATCACTTTGAGAAAGAAGAAATGAATCCAACCATATCTTTTAGTTCATTGGTCGAAATTACCACTCCTAAAACTATCGAGATACAAGGACATATCAAGAAGAAAAATGTTCAAGAAGTGAAAGATCACATCCAGCATCGAGAAATGAATCTGACCATATCTTGTAAAGGATTGCACGAAATTACCACTCCCCAAACTCTAGAGATAGAAGGACATATCAAGAAGAAAAAGGTTCAAGTAGTGAAAGATCATATCGAGCATCAACAACAAGTTCTCCAACTTTTAGAGGATAACGCCACTTCGGTGCAAAATCAAATGAAACAACAGGTAGATCAACATCATAATGAAAAATGTTTTGATGTAGGTGATTGGGTATTTTTACTACTACATCTCAAGCAAGCTATTTATGAGAAGGAAACTACATGCACTTAAAAAATGGCGATCTTACCGAATGGGAAGACTCTTCAAGGATGAGGATGTGGAAGCATTGTTTTGCACTATTTCTATTATCCAACCAGATTGGATAAACGAAGCAAGGGATGAATGGAAAAAGGACGAAGAAGTAAGGCCACTTATTCAAAAGTTACAAAATATCCCAATTCAAACAATATTGCTAGAAATTGAAGAGGATGGAAAAATCATATTGGAACCTGGAGCAGTCACAGAAACAAGAACCCGATAGCTACGAAATTGATCAATTTCAGAGTATCTCATCAAGTGGAAGAATTTACCCACTGACGATTCCACATGGGAGGACAAGAATTTTATACAGAAGCATCAAGAACTACTCAAGCGTTGAGGACAATGCTTTTTGAAGGAGAGGGGCACGTTAGACCCCTATACTACTAGTGTAACCCCTTATTGTTATTAGTACAACCCACTTATATATTTATGTACCCTTGTAGTGCCCATATTGTTACTATTGTGCCCCATAGAAGCCCGCTATTGTTATTATTGTGCCATTACATTATTATTGTTATGTAGGCTCTGATTATGTTATGACCCCTTAGACTCCTATATATAGAGAGGGGGTCTTTTCATTTGAATCATTCAAGAATTGTTCATTTATGTAGTGTAAAGGAGGTTGCCCCCTTGAAGAGGCTGAATTCTAAGGCGTTGATCTATCTTTTCTATCTTTTCTTGAGCTAGTTTCATAACAGTAGCCCAATCAATTCCTAAGAGCAGAGGATAGGGGTTGTTGTCATCCATAATTTCTATTACTTCAAAGTCAGCCAACATGCTCGCATGTGCAATATCGATGGTCACTCCCTACAGCCATCTCATGGGGATGATCTTTTTCTAGTTCCCCCCTCCTTAGCTTAATCAGAGACCATTGTAGCACAGGTCTCCCCATCCATTCCCAAGTCTACTTTGGTAGGAAATTCTCTTCTAGCCTTAGGTCAAAAATAGCCTAATCCATTTCATACTCTCCTATCTATGTGATCAGCCTCATCTCCCATCTTGTCCTTGTTTTATGTTTACCAACCTTTCACACTACACACGGCTCACCTGGATTATTTCTGGCACATATGTTTATGAGCTCTTGTAACCCCTTCACAGCCTTACTATCACGCAGTAACTTTGTGCAGGTCTCCAGGAAGGTTGTGAGCATAGAAGGGTCTATCTCCTAATTAGGATCATCCTTGCTTCCCGAGGTGGAGGCCTCAACGAAGCTCTTCTTAGCTTCCATGAATGTTTCATGTGTATGCTCCAAATCAAACTCAACCTCCTTTGCCGGAGCTTTGTGAACCCTACCTTCGAGTTGTTTCCCCTTGTCATCTCTTATTGTGATTCCACTTCGAAGCACTATATTCATGTTCATATCTTCTTCGTGTGGTTCAGACATCATCATATGTAGGTTTTGAGCCGGCTGTGGTGGTAGCGCCTCTTTGTCATGTATCCTTGCTATCAACGTAGGAAAATCTTCCATTTCATGATCAAACAACGTGCAATACTTGCATGATGGACATTTTGGGTTAGTGCAATACTAAGCATAGTGTCCTGGCCCTCCGCAGTTGTAGCAGATCAGTTGTCCCCGCCCTCTACTAGGTCCTCCTCTACGTCAGCCTTATCCGCGCCCCTGAAATCCTATCCACGCCATCCCTATGCTTTGGTCAAGGGGCCATGTTTCTACCTCAACCCTATAGGTAGGAGTTCTATCCATCATTAATTCATAACTCCTGAAATTATGCTCATTATGCCCTACCGACCTAGAAAAGTTACATAATAGCTACTGGAGTCTCTGTACAAATTCTTGCAGCAAACGACAGTTATTCATGGCATGTTTTCCCGCTACCTCACATATAGCACACCACAATGCAAGCCCCGCACTTGGTCCTACTTGAGATTTCAGCCTCAAAGGCATTGGTCCTCCTCCTGCAATGTCGTTCGCAAAGACCAAGCAAAGGTTTTTGTCATGCCCATGACCCTTGCATTTCAAGCACCATACCTCTTCTCACACCTCTGGTCAAACTGTTCTATCCTACTTCAAACTTTGCATCTCAAGGAAAATATTTTTCAGCAGTGCATGGATCTGTTGAACCCCAATATTTGGATCTTTCATCGGTGTTTCATGTAGTCTCATGGAAATATCTATGGCCTCTACCTAATTTTTTATCTTCTGCTGTGACAGTGCAACCCTTACGTGTGATAGTAGTAAAGCCACAAACCAATCATGATGTTGTCCATCTGTTAGGTTCATGTTAGCTTCGCAGATTTTACACTTCAACCTATGATCTAGTTCCCAAGGCCTCTCTCTTGGTTGCATCATGATTTCTTTGAACCCCATAATAGACTGTGCTTCAGATTTAGGCCTACAAAATTCTTTATTTAGTGTGTTCTAGATGTCTGCCACTCCGGCATTCGGGTTATCATTATAGTACTTGATGTACTAGTTTAACACGAGATCATGCGGAGCACTAACCAGTGTTTCCTTCTTCATGTGATAATCTATAATGCCTTGAGTTTCCGATATGGCTTTCATGACGAACCAGAATTGGTTAGGGTCCTCATTCCCCAAGCCTTTAAACAAAGGCAACTTTACTTAATTTTCCATACTAAACTGTGGTGGATATAGAGGTGGTATGGGTGAAGTTGTAGGTGATGGTGGTGATGTTGGAGGTGGTGTGGGTGGAGCTAGTAGTCGTGGTAATCCTTATCTTATTAATTGACTAGAACTTCATGGAGAAGCCTACACTACTCCCTCTTCGTCACCTCACGGTGATGAAATCAATGGACTATATTCAAGACCCTTTCTTCCTTCATTCCTGTAAGTTTTTCTGCTTTGCCTAGCTCCAAACATCAAGGTACCTACATAACCCTCTTTTCGTATAATAACATTTTAATCCAGGTATTCAAATATTTCAAGTACTTACCTCACCGTCCTTTGAAAAAGCTCCACTCCGCCTCACTGTAGTTGACTAAGGTATCAACTGCGAATTCAGTCACAAATCCTCCTATGATGCGATTAAGCCAATGATCAACGGTGTGGGAAATCGTGTCCTCAGATGCTTCTAATTTTTGTACTAGCTCTGGAGTCCAAACAATAGGACCGTCAAGTCTTCACATTCCTTGGTTATTTTCTAGCTTTGCAATCCACTTGTATAGCTCAACCGGAAAGGAGCAGAAAAAGATTTCTTGGGTCTCTATATATAGATATCTATCCAACCATTGTTCCATTATCAGTTGTGGGTTTTTGTTCTCCTGCGCTGCGAATTCATGGATCTTCCTATCCAACTAGTCTCTGATTTCTTTCTTAGTTGGAATCCTGTGATACGACATCACACATGTCTTATGCAGATTCTAGTCCCAAAAATGAAACCATTTGTTGGCTTGTTTGGGCTTGACCTAGGTTCAAAGTTAATTAGCTAAACAAATCCCTACACTACTGGCACTTTCGGCATCAGCCAGCGGAGCACAGACCAAAGTCTCTCTCGAAGCAGTATGTGGGGATGCTGGAACCAAGCTTCCACACCCTAAGATGGTCATGATGTCAATTTATTCCTTTTATTCCTGCCTTTGCGTAGGTCACTTTGCTATAGGGCTTGCCAAATGAGCCCTTTATTCTGCCCTTTAATACCTCCGCGAAAGGGTATAATTGACCTTTGCGCCACCCTAACCTACGGCTCAAGTACTTTCCCATTGCTATGGTAGCATACCGTGCAGATTCCCAAACTAGTCTAAGTGTCTTTCTTATCTTATTAAACAATCATAGTTAGCAGTGTAAACAGATGTTCTCACTTGCGTTCACTTAACCAACATAATTACATACATTCGTCCATCATATGAGTATTATAAATGAAATTCACACATAAAATGTCAAGATGCATTAACAGGATCAAAAATATAGAATTTGCAAAATACTTCTCTTTATTGATGTATTTCAAGTGATTATGAACTCTATCCACCCTACGCACACAGTTGTAGGGGTCCGCCAGTCAGCTGTGGACTTCCACCCTATGCCTCTACGAACTCAGCTGCAGAGCCTCTACCTATGCTACGACCCGACACTTAGAATTCTTACTTCATAGCTATGACTATCTAATACTTATCTTCTCTTATGTGTCTCTAAAACAACTTAGATCTTAGCTCTTTTTATACAATCCCATGGTCTGCAGACCATGGGTAGATCTCCTACAGATGACTTTACTTTACAAAAATAAGGGCGGACAACCCTTTATGACTCATGACACCTTCACGCTCTGTGACCACAAAATATAGAGTCTTCTACAAGTTTATTACAAAATTTGACCAAAACATGCACTTTTAGCCCCAAAACTATCCTTGGGGGATCCCGTTTCCAACAATGGCCATAACAATTCAAACATTTAAAACGTTCATAATCTAGAGGAAGACAGATATTTACTTCACATTGATAGAGATATTCAAAGTTCCAACACACATGAAATGAATTTGATTAACTAGTTTCAAATATATATAATACTTGGCTTGATTTCCAGTATGGGCACGCAAGCCTAGCCTTTCTCTCCACATTCCATACTCACCTCTTCTCTACATGCCCCATAGGCTTACAGTTATAGGAACAATTACATAGTTATTGATCATTCTACTTCCTATTTCTTTTCCATACATCTCTCAACTAGTTCCTAAAATCTCTTAGTGATCCCTTCAGGATCTCAACAATAGTTCTATATATAAATTCTATCTTAATGAGAAGATTATACCAACTCTCTCAATCCACTTTTAACTCAACTAATTTCCTATTCTAGGATCTCCTAATCTCCAAGATGTTTATGAGATCTTCACAAGTATAACATCTCTCATATTCTCACATAATTGAGAATATTTACATTTAAGACCTCACACACATATTTCTCACTCAAATTATGAAAAAACAAAAGAAAATTCCTACTAAGAAATCAAAAACATCAGATCGTGTAAGTCAACCAAATATGCAATGTTTTTCTTAAGCAGGATGCCTTGGCATCAGAATCCCACTGTAGAAAAATTTATTCTTAGACTCATGTCTATAAGGTCTATCACTTTTTTGTAGTAATGTGACAGCTACAACACTTAATTACTTGCTACCTCTAGGATCCCAAAACTTAATTTGTAATTGTCCAAATGCTCTGCACCTTTGTTGTTGGTGCATGTCTATTATCTTCTGGTTCGTTTTAATTTCTTCAATCGGTTTCAAATTCTGATTGATCATCCCTTCTATTATTATTTGTCTCCATTTGGGCTATCTCATCATCAAATTCCACAGTTCTTCAATCAAATAATCAATTTCTACTTTCTCATGGAATCCTTTTGTCTCAACAACTTGCCTAAGATCCTTTCTTTGTTGTAATTTTTCACATTCATTTTTAATCTGTTGGATTCTCTTTTCAACTTTTTCTGCCATCCATACATCCTTAATGTCTTTGAAAACCTCTTCCTCTACAATTTACATTTGATGCTTCTTATCTTCAAATTTAATTACAAGAATTAAATTGTATGTCATCTTTCTGAATCCATACTCATCCACCTCTTGTTCTCCGTCATCCAGTACATCATAAACGTAGAAACGAACACATATATCTATCACAATCAAATCTTGATACACTCCTTCATTTATGACTACAGTTACACTCTCATACTCCTGTTTTTTCAGAAAATAGTCCAATAATTCAATTTCTCTTTGACACCTCACAAGTACTTCATCATGATGTTGTTTATAGTCTTCAATAGGTTCTTCTTCTTTCTTAACATCTTTCACTTGTTGTCCTTCCTCTTCATTCAGTGCTATGACTGTCTTCTTTTTGTCCTGAGAAAAATCTGCCTCACCTCTTTCTTCAACACATTTTTCATTACTATTTTTTTGTAAACCCTCCTCAAGAGCTATCCTTACCCCGTCTTCCGCATTATGATTCTTGTTGGGAATGGGTCCCCTAGGGTGAATTTTGGGGTTAAAAACCAATTTCTTAAGGCTAAAGGCCCAATTTTTGTATAAAGAATGTAAAGTCTCTACATTCTGTGGTCGTGGAGTGCGAAGATGTGAAGAGTCGAAAAGGGTTTCTTCCCTTAGTTTATGTAACTTCTTTCGACTTGATGAGATCCACCCTTCATCCACAAACCATGGGAATGTATACAAAGGGAGAGTCTTAGAAGAGTCTAAGCATTTCTTAGTAAGTTTCTGGGCAATTGATTGTTGTAATGGGTCTGTGAGAGCTAACGGCAAAGAGTCTTAGTTTAGGAAAGAGACTTTGCAACTGTGTGCACAAAGGCTTAGGGTAGAAGTTTGTAGATGAGTGTGCGGACCTTCGTAGCTATGTGCACAGGGAAGTTAGAGTCTATATTGAAAATATGAACCATAAATAAAGAGAATTATTCTAGAGATATTCGTGTATGAGCTATTTTACTTCTATTATAAATGTGTGTTGTTATGATCCGGATTAAACAGGAACGCAACAAATTACAGAGATAACCATATACACAAATATGCAGCGGAAATAATACTTCATTTCATTAATGGAAAATACTGAAATATGCTTACAATCAGAAATGGAAATAAACTAGCTAGGGCGATGGTAGCTATCTCTGAGAAGAGATGTGTGGGCTACATGCCTCTGAACTGACTTACAATGAGGCTCGAAGGCCTATTTATTGTTGAGAAACAATGAAAAACCCTTAACATTCCAAAACCTAACCCTAGGAGATGAAACGCCAAACTGTGGGCCCCGTTTGGGGGTAAGTTGGTACATCAACTTCCCGGGGTCGTAACTTTAGCATATGATCTCCGTTTGACGCGTAAAATAGCTCATTAGAAAGATCTATTCGAGCACTATCATTGTTGGAACGACAACACAGACTCGTGTTGCCCCTGGGATCCCAAAAAACGTCGTTTAGGGCCTCAAAACGGCTCCGGAAGTTCAGGACCCGAAAAACTGCTAAAAATAGTAAGTTGTGCTACAATTAAGGAAACTGAAAATGCTGAGAAAGACAATGGTGGGGGTCCATGTGGACTTGGCAGGTGGCCACCAATATCCACCTGGATCAATCTTTAATTCTGCCGAGAAGATGGTACCAATACTTGCCGATTCCGTTTTCGCAGGACAACTAAAGTCGGAATTCGGCCAGCCAATTCTCCTCAAGCAAATGTTGAATGCTTGCGACTACAAGGAACATATACATAGATAGTTAGTTGTTAGCTTTAGTTTTAGATTCAGTTTTAGTTTTAATTTTGCTTTATTTTTTCCTAAAATGAGGCCAGTCATTTAAACCGCATCCTACATTTTTGTAATAAATTATTTTTAGATTTAGCTAGTAGTATTTAAATCCTTCTCATGCATTTAGAGAAGGGTCCTGAAATTTGTCAATAACTTGTCCTCAGAACATGCACTTTTTCAACCTCTGAAGAGGTTTTGATGAATGAATGGAACAGGATTTATTGATATCTGCATTTAATATCTACTACTGATGTTGCACTTTTGTACTCTTAGTAGATGTTGGATTAAGAAGAGATAAATCATTATTGCTTGAAGCTCATGAGTAGAACTAGTTATAAATGGTACTTTTATCTCTTAACTATTTTTGCTTATGTGTTAAGGTGATATTCATTTTCAGTTACTTATATATGAATGCGTGAATGCTTGAGTTATCATTTGGCACTTCTGCATGGTGATAGCTATTTATTTATGTTTAATATATGATTAACTTATTATGCGATATGTTTTTCACAATTGTTTCATCTAACTTTCTATACGAAATGGTTTATCTTTATTGAATTCTTTTCTCATAGCAGTTGAATGATCTTTATTACCAATTGCCATTTGAAATTATTTTAGATCGCATAACAGAAAGATTAAATCACGGGTTAGTTTTAGAATTAGATATTTTTGTTCATTAGAATACAATTACATTAGATTTAGAATAAAAGCATTTTACTTAGAGATCATTAGGAAGGAAATATCAATTCTCAACACACACACACATAAATTGGGAAATTGGTCCCATATCCCTAGTCGAACCCACTCTACCAAATGGAAAAGGAGTTGATAACCAAGGTCCAGACCGGATGGGTATCCCCCTTGTTGTAGACCCGATTTTCGGGGCTTCAACATATTTAGCGCTAGAAGGAGGGCACCGAACTATGAATGGAAATTAAATCTAAATCTAAATACCATTCTGAGAGTAAATCGCCCTCACCATCTCCCCCAACTTCTCCGTCGCATTTAGAATCTTTAAATCTCGAGCCAAAAGTCGATAAAACAACAACCACTGCCACAAACCCGAACATTTCAGAGAAATCTACTATTGAACCTCCTGAAGTTGAATCTTTGATCCATAAACTTCAGTGATTTTCTATATCACCTCAAAGATCTAAAAAATCTCAAGGTAGTGTGACTTTGCAATATAACCCTGCTCATCCTCTTACCAGATTAAAGAGAGAAAAGTTTGGTATTGAGCCAACTGAGTTACCTCTACCTACAAGGAAGAGAGTAAGGAAATCACCTAAAGGGTCCCGATAGTGAGACTCTTTCGTCATCATCATCCATCTCAACCTCTCCACTATGAAGTCAACCATCCACCCCTCCACTTCAGATTATTGTCCACCAGTCCACTGGGACTTCCACATCTCCTTCTCAATCATCTGGAATTGTAATATCCTCATCTTCCCAATTGCAGGGATCATATTCTACGCTTTCCTATATTAGTAGTTTAACGATGGACCAAACTCCATGGAATAACCTAGGGGAAGTCTTAATGCTTGCACCCTTGAGTCAAATATCGGCCCATCCTAAAAAATCGCTGCCTAAGTTTAATCCTGAAGCAGGCATGCTAGCAGAAGAACATATAAACAACTTTATGTTATCTATAAATCTCAATGGGGTTACTAATGAAGACAATGTCGTCCGGATTTTTCCTTACACTTTGTGAGGAGCAGCCGGATCATGGTATTTCTCATTACCATCTAGATCAATTACTAGTTGGGATATCTTCCAAGAACAATTCTTGACTAAGTTCGGTGATGACAGGTCTACTGCGACACTGATTAATGACCTATCTAACCTTAGGGCTGAGTCAAAGGAACCTATCAAAGATTTTAATTTGTGTTTCAATAAACTTTTGAACAAAATTCCTACTGGTTCCAAGCCTAGCGAAGAAGTTCGGAGTGAATGGTACATATTTGTTTTGCCATCAAACATAACAATCTTCATTGACAGCGCTAACAAAACAACTTTAGCTAACAATATGAAGGAAGCAATAGTGGTAGAGAAACATATCATAGCCCTAGAAAAGAAAAATGTCGTTAATGAATGAAAATCTAAGAAGTTTACTTTTAAAGGAGATCCCAAGAAAAAATAATCGAAAGACCCATTCGATTTAGAAGGATTGCAGGAAGTTTTGAAAACCATGTCTAACGAAAAGGTTGACATTAAGAAACAATTCGCAAAGACTTCTTCTAAAAAGCCTTACAAGCCTTATAGAATAAATCCTTCAACTGATTCAAAGCCTCCCAATGCTATTACAAATGTTGAATCAGAAGAAGAAGAAGAAGAGGAAATTGCTAACGAAGAGCTTATTGATGAAGAAGAAGTTGTAGAAGCACAGGGTATGTGGGATTTCATCCTCCCAGATGAAGAGGATCAAGAGGCATCGCCGGTTAGTACTAGAAGTAGAAATCAACTCGATCCTCCTCAAGCTACTCCTAAGCCAAAGAGCGCAAGCTCAATGCCTAAGGGTAAAGTCGCAGCTAAGAGAACGTCACCCAAAGTGACTCAAACAAGCCCAGTCCAAACAAATTCACCAACTCCATCTAAAACGTTGATTGTTTCTCATGAGATGGAGCATAATATCATAGAAGACATGAAGAAGACTAGGGCTAACATCACCTTTTACGAATTGAGCAAGTTAAAACATCAACAAAAGGTACTTTTGAAAGAGTTACATGCAGTACCGATTGCACCTTTGCCCGTCACTGTAATCTCACAAGCTTCTCACAAGATGGGAAGACCTCCAACTAATGTGACTAATAAAGTTGATCCAAACAATATCGCTTTAATTAGAGGAAGGTCAAGATCTCATACTCCCCTATTTCTTCTTACTTATGAAGTTTTCAACAAAAATTTGCATAATTTTTTAGTTGATTCTGGAGATTCATCTAATATCTTACCTAAATCGATATGTGCAAAGTTGAATCTTCAACCTTAAAAATCTGCAGTGCGCATAGTTCAGCTAGGTTGGTCGCAAGTTGAAGTGATCGGTGAACTAAATTAGGTTACCATAATGTTGTCATCTAATCCAAAGGTATGTCAAGTTATTGACATTTTAGTTGCAGATATTCTAGAATTTTATGGATTAATTCCTAGTGGAGATTGGTCTGAAAAACTTCATGGATACTTTGCAACTGATTGGTCGCATATGTGGCTCCCTTACAATGGTAAACCAAATCAGATAAAGGTTGAGCGAGAAAGACATCAAAAATACATAGTAACAGAATTGGAAGGAGAAAATGAACCTGTAGCATACAGCAACAATATAATTGGCAACTATTCTGTAGACTCTTTCTTAAGAAATTTTAATGCTCATACTTCACAATACTTAGAACATTCTGTTTTATCTCAAGTAGAAAATTTTCTCAAACAAATAGTTCTAAATGTATTAATTTTATAGATAGTCCTGTAAATAAATCTTTATTTTGGAAGTTATTTTTTGACGGTTCTAAGTCTAACGAAGGACCAGGAGCAGGATGCGTATTAATTAGTCCAGAGGAAAACAAAACTATGCTAATGTGTAGACTTGAATTCGATTGCACCAATAATATAGTAGAGTACAAGGCTTTAGTCCAAGGACTATACAAAGCAATCGGATTAGATATTAAGTATCTACAAGTCTTCAGAGATTCTGAAATTGTAATCAGACAGGTACGAAATACTATAAATTGTCTATCAAGTCATTTAAAGCATTATCAATCTTTAGTACAAGATCTGACTGAACATTTTATAGCATTCAATATTACATCAATTCCCAGACTCTAAAATGCTAGTGCTGACCTCTTGGGAAACGTAGCTTCCAAGCTCATTCCCTCAGAAGACTATAGCCCTGACAGATTTTCAATCGAATTAATCTTTAGACCTTCAATTCCTGATAACATTACCAATTAGAGAATTTTCAACGATGATCTTGATATTGTAAGCTTCCTCACATCAGAGGGATCTTGCACCAATCAAATAATTGATGAGGACCAACATGACAGACAATTGCAACAAGATAGCGCTAATAATGTTATGCCAAAGTCAGTAGTCAAATTAGAAGACCTATATGATTTGAAAGATTGATTCAAAAGATCTACCAATTCAAAACTTCAAAGTTCAACTCTGAACTATGAATTAGTAAATCTAGGAACTGATACCAAGCCACAGAATGTCAACCTAGGTCTTGGCCTAGCTCTTGAAGAAAAATTAGCGTATGTTCGTCTCTTGAAACAATACAAAAGTGTCTTTACCTGGAACTACAATGAACTTAAGACTTATGACACTTCTATCATTAAGCATACCATCCCAATGATAAACGATGAAAAACCTGTCTAGCAAAAGCTGAGAAAGATCCATCCTAATCTAGAAAACCAGATCAAGTCTGAACTCAATAAATTATTGAAAGCCAAAATCATTTTTCCTGTTTGACATTCTAAATGGGTTTCCAATATGGTTCCCGTCATAAAGAAGAATGGAGACATTAGAATTTGCATTGACTTTCGAAATCTTAACAAAGCCTGCCAAAAGGATAATTTTCCTTTGCCTCCCATGGAGCAAATATTACAGGCAGTTGTAGGATCAGAATTAATGTCCTTTTTGGATGGTTTCTCCAGCTACAACCAAGTTTTGGTCCATCTCGATGATCAATTAAAGACCGCTTTCAGAACCAAATGGGGTACTTATGCATATCAAAAGATGCTTTTCGATCTGATCAATGCTGGCGCCACATTTCAAAGGGCCATGGACATCGCATTTAAGGGATTAGTAAACAAATCAGTAGTAATCTACTTGGATGATATAACTGTATATTCCAAAAAATGAGGAAATCATCTCAGATATTTAAAAGAGATCTTCCAACATTGCCAAAGGTATGGAATTTCACTTAACCCAAAAAAGTCCTTTTCTAAATTAAGTGAAGGAAAACTTCTTGGATTTATAGTGTCAAAATATGGAATCAATATTGATCCTAACAGAATCAAGGAGATTTCCGAAATACCCTTGCCTCACAACAAGAAAGCTATGCAATCTTTCCTTGGCCAGATTAATTTTGTTAAGAGATTTGTTCCAGGTTTTTCAAGGATCGTATCTCCCTTACAAGCAATGATTAAAAAGAATTCAATCTTCAAATGGGGCCAAGACGAATATGAAGCATTCAATCTTATTAAACAAGCAATTGTAAACACTCCATCTTTAGCAACTCCAAACTTTTCTGATCCTTTCATTTTGTATACATTTGCCTCTGATAGATCATATGCTACAATACTCACTCAAGCAAATCAAGACAAGGCAGAAGCCCCAATTTCCTTTTTCAGTTCAAATCTACAAGGGATTGAATTAAATTATTCAGATGTCAAGAAACAATCTTATGTTGTTTTCAAAGCGATCAAACATTTCAAACCCTTTCTGCTTATAACCCATACAAAAATCATAGTACCATTTCCAGCGGTAAGAAATCCCTTAGTACAAAAAGATGTGGGTGAGAAAAGAGCTAATTGGGTTACTGCCTTACAAGAATACGACGCTGAAATTAAACCAGCAAATATTGTAAAAAGTCAAGGCTTTTGCAAAATGTTGGCTGGAGCATCGCTCATTTCTGAAATACCATCTGCAAAAATAAAAATGTATGAGGTAATCCTAAATGATGTTGAATCATTATACAGTAATATCATATTTTATCTAAAGAACATATATGCTCCTTCAAACCTAGATTATATAAAGAAAAGAGCCCTAAGGTTGAAGGCTAAGCAATACCAACTCGTGAACGATGTACTTTTTAGGATGAATTATGATTATGTCCTCCTTAGATGTCTTGAGAAATATGAAGCTGAAAAGGTGTTGCAGGAACTCCATGATGGACCAACAGGTGGACATTATGCTGGAGATGCTACTACACATTAAATCCTGCGCGCAGGGTACTATTGGCCTACCCTATTCAAAGATGCGCATAGCTACGTAAGGAAATGTCAAGTTTGTCAAACTGCTGCTGGGAGATAAAAGAAACCATCGTTGCCTTTGCAACCAATCAATATTAAGCAACCTTTTGATCAATGGGGATTGGATATAATAGGTGAGATCGTTCCTCACTCTTCTAAACAGCATAAGTATATCTTTACAGCTACATATTATTTTACTAAATGGGTAGAAGCAGTTCCTGTCAAGACAGCTAATGCCGAACACATCATTGATTTCATAGGTCAGTTCATAATTACCAGGTTTGGTTTACCCTCTACTTTAATGTTTGATAATGCATTTTATTTCTCTGACAATGTTATGACTGAATTTGCACTCAAAAGAGGTTTTAAACTTAAATATTCTGCCAATTATTACCCACAGGGGAATGGATTAGCTGAATCAACGAATAAAAACCTAATCAGAATATTAAGCGAACCATTGATCAAACTCATAAGAATTGGCACAAATCCTTAATATATGCTCTATGGGCAAACCGAATAACGCAGAAAGCCTCCATTAGCACTTCTCCCTTTAATTTAGTTTACGGGAAAGAAGTGGTCCTTCCAACTCATATAGTGATTCCCTCTTTGGCCTTAGTTCAATATATTGATGAAACACCAACCTCTTCCTTACAACTAAGGCAGCTGCAAATCCTTAAGCTAGAAAAGCAATGAAAACAAGCTAAAATAACTCATGCTCATCACTAAGCATTAGTAAAAGCTTCTTTTGATTCAAACATGATATCCAGAAAGGACTTTCAGATGGGAGATCTAGTTTCAAAATGGGACAAGGCTCATGAGGAAAAGGGAAAACATATGAAATTTCAATGAATGTGGCTTGGCCCTTTCCAAATTGCAGAAATCATAGGTCCATCTACTTTTATGTTACAAGATTTAATAGGAAAAAGAGAGTCTTTACCTATTAATGAGCAGATCCCCAAAAAAAAATTTCAATAGGAGATCATTCTTCTATTTTTTGTAAATTAGTTTTTCCTTTATTTTGATAATAAAACCAGTTGTAAATGGTTACATTTGGAATTCACGAAAAAGACAAGTATTTCTTTTAGATTTTGCTTTTTCGCTTGTATAAATAGAACCGATTTAGAAAATTGGTCATTATTATTCAAAGATACAGTCAAAGGCGATAAGCCAGAATATGATACTAGTTTCAACCTTGTAAATTTTAATAAAAAGCGACCTTTAGTGGAAATTTGTTTTATATCAGTCAAATGAAAGGTATCAATAACAAAACAAAGATTCTCTATAGAAAATCTCTTTCCAAAAACTCTACCATTGTCGTCCAGAGCTATTCTTAAGGAAACAATGACTTCCTCCCCACCTAGGGAATTACGAGCTTCAAGGAATAATCCAGCAATACACTTTAACTTAAAGAATAAGAGGTCTCATCACGAGCCGACTTATCATGATCATAGATATTATAGCTTGCTGACTTTGCCAAAACTGCATACCACAACAGGGCAATGACTCAAGATTGTTACAATCAAAAGGCAAGGGGTCTCATCATGAGCCAGCTTGTTCAGCAAAGTTATAAAACAAGTGAATGGCACTGTCATAATTTGGCTACCAAACCAAGGCATTGTTCTTTAAGGATTAAAAGAAAATGAAAGCAATAAGTGTGGATATGGATTTTTCTTTGAAAATTGTATATTTCTCCAAGCAGGACACAAGATCATTACTGGGTAACAAGTAACCCTGTCGAGGCTATAAACGCCTACTGGGAGTAGAGGCTCTACCTACGACAAATGAGCATATTTAAAACTCATTTACAGAGAAGACTTCATTTTTATCTTTATAAACCAAGTAGTGACTGATGTAAATACAATGACTAGCTTTAGGAAGTAAATAACCAAAGTTAAACACAGAAGAAACAAACTATCATTGACAGCTAAAAACATGATGTACTTTATCTTTCTATAATAAAATTTGATTTTCTGGAAAAGTTTTTTGTTTTGGAAGTTTAGAAAATTAAAAAAAAAAACCAAAGATAACTAGTTCTTCCAAGTGAATCGCCAATTGTTGTGACCAGCAACAACCCCCCCTTCTTATTTAGTTTTATAACTAATACTAAATAAATGGAAACCCTTGTTCAAAAATTTAAAAAATTAATTAGGGCTTGTATTTCCTTTTTGAATAAAACTTACTATCATAAACTTAGAAGAATACCCTTGAAAAATCTAAAAAGACTTAAGTTTTATGATAAGTTAGAATAAAATCACTCCTTCAATAAAGAGCGTCGCATCGCAAAAAGGTAATGGATGCCTTCCTACAAGCAGAATCCTAATATTGCGAAATCGCGATGAAAAACCACGCACTAAAAAACACTCATCACATCGCATGCCTTGAATATCACTTAAAGTTGAAATGCCTCAAACCACCGATATGCGATGGCGCATCTCGCAAATCGCATTTCGTAGAAAACACGATAACAGATGATTGCCATATGCAACGGATTAGCGATATTGCAATCTGCGATATTGCAAAGCAAATCGGAAAATTGCCTCATCGCAGATCTATAGGGCTTGCCATTCGAAAAAGCTTTTTCCATAAACCGATGCCTAGTTATGTTCGTTAATGTTAA
The DNA here is from genome assembly GCA_000404065.3 of Pinus taeda. Taxonomy (NCBI): domain Eukaryota; kingdom Viridiplantae; phylum Streptophyta; class Pinopsida; order Pinales; family Pinaceae; genus Pinus; species Pinus taeda. Next base: position 17,527 of record APFE030984086.1, read on the forward strand.
TTAATGAGTTAGTTGGCAATCATTAATGAAATATGGTTTTGATCTGATCGAAGAGCCATTTCACGTAAGGTGATATATTTTTATATGTTTTCGACATTAAAATCTTTCCCGTCACCTTTTTCTTATCATTACTCTTGCCTCATTTGTAAACTGCAGGAGCGAAGAGCAGAGAAGTATACATAGCAGTGATTATAATATTATGGGAAAGAAGGGTAAAGCTCCTAGTTCTGAAGATAAAGAAATAACGCCCTTATACACAGACAACACATGTAACAAAGATGTCGGTATTACTACTTGGGAAGGCATGTACAGTCTACTCGAGGAAGAAAACCCTAGAATAAGGGAGGTTACAGCGACTGCTAGCTCACATGGGACTTCTGAGGCATCGATTACAGAACTAGCATGTTCGTTCTTGCACCGAATAGTGGCAAGGTCCAAAATTCTTCCATACACAGACATGGTCAAATGGGTACTGGATAGCGCTGATATCACAAATAGACAATTTAAGGCTCAGGGTCAAGGACTCATTGGCTCGTTCACTCCACAAGATTTGAGGCTCATGTATCATCTACCAAAGCCATAGGCGACTTATAACAAACAATTCATGGAAAAGTTCGCTAAAGAAAATGAAGATTTGGCATAATGCACCAAGGACTGGTCAAGAAGGGACGAACCATTAAAAAAGGATAAGCATGGTATGTATAGTACTAGTTCTCTCACCTCCCCGTATTGCTTTTCTACTACTATGCTCTGTAGACTTTTTGGAAAGCCAGACGTTAACAAATTTTCATCTGAATGGCTACCATTATTGGATGCCGCCACTAATGCTACTATTGTGGATTGGGCTAAGATATTGTCTGACAATTTAGCAACAGCCATTTTGAATTATCGGTCCAAAAGAACTACTACTCAGAGGATTAACCCCCTTTCTACTTGTCTGCTTATGTGATGGATGCAATATGTTATATTTCCAAGTTTCCTCTAATGGGCTGGAAATGGACTACTCAGGACCCCTTACCCATTCATATTTATCACAAAGAATTATGGGATTCCAAGTTCATTCCATATTTCTACAAGATTTGTCATGGAATCATGGTACCTCTGTACAAAATGTTGTATGATAAAGACGCTCCAAGATTTTCTCCCGAAGCGGAGGTCGATATGCTCCCTATCTCGAGATGGTTCGGAGAAGAACTTTTCACATATGTTAGGGTATTTGGAAGTCTTGCTTCCCCTCGTGTCTTACCTTTATGTGTTCCTAATAAACTACTGGCACGAGAGATTGCTTATCAGACCTGCGGAAAAGGAGATATGAGTAAATATTTGAAGGACAAGAAGAAGGCCATTTGGCCGCAATTTCCTGTGGCATGTGGGTCCTTTTCACTATTTGATGTAGGCCATGCATTCAAAGAAGTAAATAGCATGTTATGTCTACGATTGTTCAAATTTCCAGGAAGACCATTCGACCCTTCTAATATCGTTAAGAATTTCACTATTGCAGTCAAAATAAAAGTGTTTTCTAAAGAAGATGATCTTTTTGATGATATGTTTCAACAGAAAAGTACACTTAAAGAAGTTTTGCATTTGGCCCAAATGCGATTTCCTCCAGCAGAATTTCAAGAGTTCAAAATGTATAGAGAAAGAAGGTTAGCTAATATCCCCTTGGATAAATTACCCTTGGAACTCGTGAGGGAAGCAACTCCCAGTATCAGTCACAGTGGAAGTTTAGGCACAGATAGGTCTAAATCTAAGTCTAGTAGAGAAACGTCATAACACTCCTAGAGGTCCGAAAGTGACCATAATAAAAGCAAAGGGCCAGTAAGGGATACTGCCTAGTCTAAGGAGCACCCAGAGCAACAAGTTTTAACCTCTCCACAGGTATATCCTCCCCCTCTCATCGTCCAGCCACCATCAGTCAGAACTAAGCTAGATAAAGAATGGGAGACATTCAATGACTTAATCAATATTGAGGGACAGAGAACAAAGACACCTGAAAGTAATGTACATACAGTGGATGATATAGTCACAGGGATAATCAACAACGTCCCAGAAATGGAACATATTCCCATTACCCCATCTTCTAAACTTATGCTCAAAATAGAGGAAATTCCTCCTCTTGATGTATTTTATAGTCCTCAACATAAAGTAGTGGTGAGAAGACAAAGAAAGAAAAGGAAATTGGAAAGCATGCTCTCTCATGATGCAGAGAAATTAGACATCCTTTGGCAAGATCCTACCACCGACCCCACTAAAAATCTCACTAAATTATCTCAGATCGCAGGAGCATATGCTTTTGCGACCATTGATAAAGCATCTGAGGTACAACAATTATTGAAAGAAAAAGAATATCAAATACAAGTTTTGCAGCAACAGCTACAACAAGCCAGTGCCAACAGCGAAGCACAGAAATAGCTTGAAAGACTATAGCAGGACTTTCAACAAATGTAGCTAGGATACCAAAACAGTTTGTCCGAAAGAGAAAAACAGTTACAGGTTATGCAAGAGATACACAAGGATGATCCTAAGCTTATAGAATTCATCACAGAATCCATTTCCTTAAATGATCAACTACTACAACAACAATAAACATTGTGCCAAATAATATCACAGTGGAGCTCTTATTGCGAAATAAGCGACAGAATTACTAATCAAGTTGTGGACTTGTGACATGATTACAATTTAATTGATAAAAAAGTTACTGAATATTTGTCTTGGTAGGAATCAGAGGAAGGGAAAAAGGGAGGGGCACCCATAATCAATGACAACCACAAAGAAATGTTCTTTAATAAGTCGGATGCACAAATCAGAAAAGCAGAACAAGCGGCAGAAGAAGCAGCCACAGCAGGAAACAACACCATTGACTGCATCAATGAAAATTTACACAGGGCAAATTTGATCTTAGAGACCACTCCAGGATATCTACCAAATGTACATCATCTACAGACAAGCTGGAGACAGAAGGCTCAAGAAAAAGCAGATTCCATCAAAAGGTTAACCAAGTTGAATTGGGATTCTTACTGGACATACTTGGTAAAACCACAGAGCCAGTGCATGGCTCTCAAATGTATCAATAATTCTGCCAAGAAGGCGCCAGCACTTGTCAATTCCGTTTTCACAAGACAGCTAAAGTCGGAAGTCAGCCAGCCAACTCTTCTCAAGCAAATGATGAACGCTTGTGACTACAAGGAATAGATACATAGATAGTTAGTTGTTAGTTTTAGTTTTAGATTCAGTTTTAGTTTTAATTTTTCTTTATTTTTTCCTGAACTGAGGATGGTCATTTAAACCTCATCCTACATTTTTGTAATAAATTATTTTTAGATTTAGCTAGTAGTATTTAAATCCTTCTCATGCATTTAGAGAAGGGTCCTGAAATTTGTCAAAAACATGTCCTCAGAACATGCACTTTTACACCCTCCGAGGAGGTTTTGATGAATGAATGGAATAGGATTTATTGATATCTGTGTTTAATATCTACCACTAATGTTGCACTTTTGTACTCTTAGTAGATGTTGGATTAAGAAGAGATAAATCATTATTGCTTGAAGCTCATGAGTAGAACTAGTTAGAAATTGTACTTTTATCTCTTAACTATTTATGCTTATGTGTTAAGGTGATATTCATTTTCAATTATTTATATATGAATGCGTGAATGCTTGAGTTATCAATTGGCGCTTTTGTACAGTGATAGCTATTTATTTATGTTTAATATACAAGTAACTTATTATGCGATATGTTTTTCACAATTGTTTCATCTAAATTTTTATACGAAATGGTTTATCTTTATTGAATTCTTTTCTCATAACAGTTGAATGATCTTTATTACCAATTGCCATTTGAAATTATTTTAGATCGCATAACAGAAAGATTAAATCCCCGGTTAGTTTTAGAATTAGATATTTTTGTTCATTAGAATACAATTACATTAGATTTAAAACAAAATCATTTTACTTAGATATCATTAGGAAGGAAATATCAATTCTCAACACACACACACACACATAAATTGGAAAACTAGTCCCATATCCCCAGTGGGACCCACTATACCAAACGAAAAATGAGCTACTAACCAAGGTCCGGACTGGGTGGGTATCCCCCTTGTTGTAGACCCAATTTTCGGGGCTTCAATAATACCATGTACAAATTCCTTGTAGATTCAAACTGCTAATTGTAAATTACTAAAATAATAGACTTGAATCCACTCTACTCACCAGCGGAAACAATTAATCGATCAAGAAATCACGAAGCATACAAGAGAAATAATTCAATCAATACATTACATAATGATTTCCTGGGGAAATCCATAGCTAAAAACCCATGCTATCTGTATATTGCATTACTTATAAAATATGAGAAGACTACAATGCTTTGCTCAAACCCGAGAAACCTTTGCACTATCTCTATCTGTCTCACAGCTTCCTAGACAAGGTTAGGCCAATATTTAACCAATTTTCTGCTTGCCCAAGTCCTTATTTCCTTGTGTTGTTTCCTTTGGAATTATCCCCCTATTAATTAAGGAAATTCCTCAATTGGAATTGCGCATTCCTCATAGGCCTTCCTCTAACTGCACACACCACCTGTACAATTCGGATGATTATACAACTGATATTACATTGTCCCTGAACTCCAATATTAACTGGGCAACTCTAAGATCTGACATGCATGAGTTATTTATGAGTGAATCATCAGTTAACTAGTTGATCACTACATTCAGCGCCACACTACAAGGCCTCCCACTAGTTCCTCCAACAATTGGAACTAGTTTAACTCAATTAAAATGAATTAATTAATTACAACTCAAAATAAATTCAATCAAGGCTCCTATAATGTAGGCGACACTCTACATGACTCAAGTTAAATCTTCAACTCGAATTAACTGATCCAACTATATCAAATTAACTTAGTTAACTAATACAAGTTGTCATGAGATGTGGAATTACAATTTTATTCCTAATTTAATTCAAGGACAAAATTAAATTAGATTTTCTTGTTACATTTACAAAATATATAGTATACAACAATAATTAAACAACTTCATTAAATAATTGAATAAAAACAAGTTAAAGAACGTGCTAAAATAAATTTATTCTAATTAAGACAATAAAACGAAACTAGATTGATTTAAAGAAAACACTAATATTACCTCTCTCATATGATGGATCATCCTATGTGAAGAGGATGTTGAGACATTGTCACCAATCCATCCCTACATAAGGACATGGCACCATGACGAACATGTGGTCAGACTCATTGGCTAGTAGCCCCAGTGCATTGGTGGAAATCCTCGTCAGATACTTCGGTTGGCCGCTCTTATACATCATCTTGCCCCACATGTGCATTCGTACCTCAATGATAGGCATAGGAGGGTGAGAATCAAAAGTAAGCCTTGTCACTAGAAACCTCTTAAAAAGTAAAAAATAAACATCACTAAAACAAAAGGGAAGTTCGACCTCCCATGTTCCATGGCATGACATCTATCTAAAGCTATACAAAAATGCCACAAAAAAATGGCAGACCATCTGATACATCATGGCCTCTATAGCAAAGAGTCAACATAAAACAAAAGAGGGAAACTAATGCATTTCCCTATCCTTGGTAGAGTGTGAAATGTTACTCACTAATAGTGAGAGGCACCTAACCTTTTCTACACCAAAAGATGTGATTCATTGTTGTCTACCAAACACTTGAAAATCCATTGGGGAAACCACATGATCCCCAACATATTTTCGAGAGTAGATAAGCAGACTCTCTACTGCAATGCCATGGGGGACATCAAATGAATGGGGAAATTCTCCGCTCTCCTCGATAGGCTAGTGATAAAATAAATTTCCTCCTCAGTGGGCTTGAACCACATGTTAGGACCGGCACGGAAAGCCTATTGGTGGACATCCCATCAACGGATCAGTTATGCCAACAACCCAGAGTGCCCCTTAAGGGATGTATCCTCCTCATAGTACTTAAGGAGGCCTACATTCCTTAAGAGGCTTTGGGTCCCTACGATAATAGGGCAAGGGTACAAATCCCTCTCCCTCTCCCACGCCTCCCAGTCTCGTACCACCTTCCATCAGTAAACCCTTTTCTCTTATTGTTGTTACTCCTATCTCTATTGATGTCTCGACATTATTGACATATAAAATACATTAGCCTCATCCATAAAACATTAAAAAAAAATATTAAATGAAAAATTTGTTTATAAATATGGACATATAACTTTCAATTAAAAAAAAATTAACCTTGTTGCGCTAAAAAAAAGGAACGCGTCATACACAATGCACCAAAAAAATGAATGCACTGTAAAGAGTGTGTATATCCACTTGACGCATCGCTTTTAGTTTGTATACATATATAACATTAGTTATTTTTATTTTTCAGTGTGGTGTTGACATAACATTTCGCACCAGTGCATTAATTTTATGTCGATGCACCACACCAGAACATTCAGGTTACCAAACCCACTGAGCTATAATTTTTTAATATCATGCGATGCATTTGGTAAAAATAAATGCACCAGGAAGTTACTTTTACCAAATGCGCCACCATAAAAATTATAATTTTTAAAATGGTGTGTCGTGGAACTTCACGGACCGATGCATTTCCATTTACCAAAGGCACTGAATAATATTAAAAAATTGTGATGTGTTAATGTTACTCACCGATTTGCGATGCGCCCTATAAATTTACAAGTTGCACATTGTAAATTTACAGGTTACACCGTGAACAGTGTGATTTGAAGCTCTCGAATGTACCACACATGAAAAAAAAAAACATTTTTTGACCTAATTTTCCATTCTACTCAGTGAAAAAAAAAAACAACAACAACAACAATGCATTTGTTTACCTAATTTTCAATTCTACTCTGCTAAAAATTTAGGTTAGCAAGAAACATAGACATTACTTGGACATTTTCTCATCAGGGAGGCATGGTTGCCACATAAACAAAAAAACAAATTTCACCATCGTTTGACAAAATTCTAAATGCACGTGGTGAGAAACAGATGGAAGGATGGAAATCAAGGGAAGCATCAATGGCAGGCCACTTCCCAAAGGAAAAAGTAGCACCGATGCTTAAGAGCTCTACAACACTAAAAATTGTAAAAATGAATTTTACAGTTGGTAAGTTTTGTTATTTAACCTTGTTCATGTGTGCTCGAACCTAATGCATTAGTGTCGATTATTTAAGAAGCGCGTCGTGATTTTTTAAATTAAAAACTCTATCATCGTGCACCATGTTAAATACACATTGGGGCATTTCAAAATAGTAATAGCACCAGTGCTTCGTGGAAGTATAACACCAAAATGGTGAAAATGAATTTTACCACCAACATTTTTTAAATTTAACCTTTGTCCTGTGCTATTGAGTATTATACACATTGTTGCTCTAGTTTCACCTAGCGCACCACTATTTTCAAATTAAAAACCTTGCAATGGTGCACCATGTTGTATATGCATTGGGGAATTCAAAAAAGATCATAGCATCGGGGTTTCGTGAGAGTATAGCTCCGGAATGGTGCAAATGAATTTTACGATCAACATTCTTTTGGCTAACACTAGTCTAGTGTTATCATGTAGTATATGCACCGGTTCTCCAGAGTTACTTAGCGCACTATTATTTTTATTTTAAAAAAATAACCCTCGAATGGTGCACCATTGTCTATTAAGAATTGAGACATATAGTTCTATTAACAGCACCAGTGCTTATTATATGAGTAGTGCACTGATGTTTTTTAAATTGAAAACCTTTCCATGATGCACCACGTGTTTACGCACTGAGGATTTCATAAAAAGGGAAAGCACTGGTGCTTTATATGAGTAAAGCACCGAAATGGTGAAAATGAATTTTACAAATGGAATTTTTGTTTTTGAAATTTAACCTTTGTCTGGTGCTATCGAATAGTATACGCATCAATGTGCCTTATATACATAATGCACTGTTGTTTTTATTTGTATAAAAAATAACCCTGCAACGGTGCACCATTTTCTATTAAGCATCGGGTCCTTCAGTTTAATTAACAGCATCGGTGCGTATAATATAAGAAGTGCACCGCCATTTTTAAATTAAAAACCCCACAATGGTGCACCACATTTTTTATGCAACGGGCACTCATATATGAGTTTAGCACCAGGGCATCGTGAGAGTATAGCACTAGACTGAGCAAAATGAATTTTACAACCAACATTTTTTAAATTTAACCATTTTCCGGTGCTATCGAGTAGTATACGCATCGATGTGCATTATGTACTTAATGCGCCATTATTTTTATTTTTTTTATAAAAAAATAACTCTGCCACAGTGCACCATATGCGACTAAGCATCGGTGAGTATAATTAGGTAACGCACTAGTGTATTTGTATATTATAAATGCACCGTTAAAAAATATCCGCTAAAACATTCACCTGCCCAACTCCACTACAAATGGATTTTTTTACTATTTTTATAGTGGCTTCTGAAAAAACCTTCGCTAGAGAGTCTTTTCCTTGTATTGTTATGAATAATAATTCATTTACATTCCCCTGTATTGTTGTTGCTTCTCCCTTTGCTTCGTGGTTTTTTAGTGTAATGTCTCATATAGCATTAATTAATGCATCATACTTGGACTCTATTTGGTCCAACCTCTAATAAACATCATTCCGCCGAAGCCCTATGTTCACAATTCCACAAGCTCATAATTCAAAAGCTCATTTCCTCACCCTCAATATCCCTCTAAGTCAAACAACAAATTGTGATATGTGATAAATCCCTTAATTTCCCATTAGCCGTGAAATCTTCAAGAGTGGTTATGTCCCTGATATCATTTTAGATAAGAAATCATAGTCTCAATAAATCCCTCAATTTCCCTCATAGCATCACTAAATCTTTGAGTGGCTCCCACCTTGGTTTCTAGTTAGATGGGAAATCAATAGTTACAATGAATCCCTCAACTTCCAATAGTTACAATAAATTTTTGAGCCGCTCCAACCTTGGTTTCTAGTTAGATGGGAAATCAATAGTTACTTAAAATTGATAATCATGGCTTCGCCCTCAATTTCCTTTTCAACCTCAAATGTTAATAAAAGCCAAGTTTAGTCATTATCACTGCATCTCTTCTTTCATTGTAGGTCTCCAACATCTTCTCAAGCGATGTGTGGATATTATTACTTTCCTGTCTTAAAAGTTTTAACATTCTCTCTCTTTCAATATATCTTCACTCTAAAATCTCATTAGCATTAAAAGATTCATCTTAACCTCAATTTTATTAAGTATAAATATATATTTAAAAGCCCAAACACAAACTTCTCAATACTTAAAAGATATAAGTCTTAAAGTATCTCAATTTTATGAAGTACACAAACTTCTCGGTACTTAAAATATATAAGACTTAAAGTATTTTAAGTATATTTATGTTAACTCAAGTTTGTACTTGTCCTTGTCTATTAAGAAGATCACATTAGTACAAAGACAAGGAATAATATTAAAAGCATTCTTGATTTATTATTTGACTCTTTGTTATAAATGTTATATAGTTCATAATGATATATATCTTGCTAAAGTTGTGATGGAAAGTGCTTATCCTTGCCATTAATGTATTAATGAGTAGAAAAGGAAACATGTTCATAAATATTGATAAGGATGGTGGTGGTTATAACATCTATAGAGATCAACATTGATTTATTGGACCTTAAAAATCAAGTAACGGATTATTTGGTTTAGTTTAGAATTGTATTTATATGGTTGATAAGATTTAAGAGAAGAATTCCTAAATCACCTTAGTTTTGATGAATTAAAAGGTTAGGAAGGTTAGTATTATCACAAATATTTTGAATTTGACATATGGTGTGGGTTTAAGCAAGACATTCTAAGAGAAAGTGATTTTCATATTCGACCCTTTAAGTGTCACAAAGATGACAAATTGTTTCAACCCGTGACATTTTAGGAATTTCCCAATGCCCTGCTGCACTATGGAGTTTGTGACAGTGTCTTCTTATTTTAGCAATATTGATTTTCTTCTTTGTACTAGTTAAAACAAAAAGATACTTCAAATCTTCCAGAATGGGGTTGATCATTTCCTCGTAGTATCCTAACTTTAACTTGTCCTCTAATTATTTACTATATGATCATTTCTCCTTAAATTTAGATGCAATAATGTTTTTATTATTATCATGATTCTACAATGTGACTCTTCATCAATATCCCAATGATTTAGCTAAGAATTGGCATTTTTATGCCAACTCTGCTTAAGTTACAAGTAGTTGACATTATATTTTGAAGCAAGTTTAGGGAACATGTTGTCTTCCATGTTGTTTATATTTTTCTTGTAAAATAAGTTCCTAGTCGTAAGCATGTCCTTAATGGGAGATATACTTTCTTTTGTGAGCAAGATAGGATAAGGTGTATTTCCTTTAATTTTTAAATTATAAGTTATAAAAATCTTTTGGATTTTCACTTTCTCGTGATTCTATAGATATGTTGCAGCCCCAAACTTCACAACCATATAAGATCATGGAAGTGATGAGAATATCAAAGAGGAGGTTCTTCTTATATCAAAGCCAAAGGTCCACTAATTTACAACTACTTTCAATTCCATAATAAGAATTCCACCATCCATTTATCATTTTCTCAGTGTTATAGTTCTAGTTGAGCTCATGATGAAGATCGATATATTTGTATGAAGCCACTTCCTCCAAGTTGTTATTGTTATACATGAAATTACCATAAGAAATATTTTTGGAATTGATTAGCATCACATTATTTTTGTTAGTGTTAACATTCATACCCATACTAGGGAAAACAAAACCTTAAGAATCTTTAGTTGATTATTGAGATCACAAGGGCTCCTTGCCATAAGAACAATATTATCAACATAAAGAAAAAGTATGATGACTATTCTAGCTAAAGACATGTTGATATACCATACTTCTTCCAAGAAACCCTCTAACTTGTCAATGTATATTCCAAAATAGGTAGGGGATGGAGGACACTCGTGCTTAACTCTTATATTACAATTAATTTATTTTGACCGACCCTCAATGCGCCTAAATGTGGAAAATTCATTCTCACATATCCTTATCACAATAGATTTCAAATCATAATGAACATTTAGCTCTTCTAATCAATTCCATAGGTTGGTTATAGGAATTATGTCAAATCATTTTCTAAAGTTAATGAAGCAATAGGGGGTATTATTTTTATTATTGCAACACTCCTCTATAATGATCTTAAGCTTAACAAGGTTGTCCACAATTGAGTGATAACTCCTAAATCTAACTTGGCATGGGGTTATTTTTCCATGATTTCGGATGATACACTAACCTTTGTTTCTATAATAATGAGTATAACTCGGATAAAAAAAGGTCTAATCATGTTAGTCCTATAATTAGAGGGATTATTTTTTAGCATTGCTTTTAAAATAGGAACAATGAGGCTTCGAGTCTAGGGATAGGGAAAACCTACTTGACTGTTAAATTGGAGAGATTATTAGTATAAAAAAATGAGGTTAGGCCCTCCAATTTTTAGGATGTCTACATGGTAGCCTTCAATGTCCTTAGCTTTCCCTTTTGTGAGTCACTTAAGCTCAAACTCTATGCTTTCTAAACAAAACAACTTCTTCCTATGTAGAAAGGGTTTGAATGTTATCCATGACATTACGGGATTCATAAATATTTTTAACATAGGAATTCCAATGTCTGAGAAGATTCATATAGTTTTTTATAGTTTTATGAGTTAGAATTTGCCTCTAAAATTTCTTAGTATCTAGCTCAAAGAGGTGTAATTATTCTCTTGCTCTTTATATATGTAGTACATTTTTTTCTTTTAATTAGGGCTTTGTATGTATTTATCTTATTAAATTTTAGGGTCATTAGAAGTATCTTTACTGGATTTTCTACCAATAATTGGTCATTCCATTTTCCTTTTTACACAACATCTTGAGAGAAGTTATTAACTGAAATAGAAATGGTTATCATAAAATTATGGTAGAGATCTTTAATATTGTCCTTAATTGATATCATATTTAATTCATTATTAAATACTTTATTAAAATATTAACATTATTTTTTTCAAAGATAAAGTGCTTTTGGCTATTAATTCTCTTCTATGGGGATTTTATGTCTCATAAAGTTTAGAGTTAGGATTAAAGGTTTGTTTGGAAAATTATAGACTTATAATTTGACAGACATAAATTATCGACCAAAGGTAGGTAAGCTTGTGAGATGTTGCACAAAATATATGCAGGCTAATACTGTAAGTGTTGTTCTAAATAAAATCGCACACGCACAACTTCAAGAACTCTTTTCCTCTATCAACACTTGGTAGCAAAGGCTATGGAGCAGATTTAATCATCCCTCTACAACACCTACTATCGTTGATGCAGATCAAGAAAAGATGCAAACCCAAACAACAGCAATTAACTCAATTCACACATTGCATAACAGAAATGAAAGCTTATTCAACAACTCCAAAACATTCATCAAATAAGCTCACATTTAATCATCATTCACAAGTTGCTACAAATTATAAAAGAGAACTGCAAACTGTGTACTAATTCTATTGATGTGTGATAAGAATAAATGGAAATAAAACAAATCTGCAGCTACAGGAGTTGTGAGTAAAGGGGGCCCTCCCTTATTCACAACCCCTTCAAATACGAAAGGATTGACTCAATGAAATTTAGTAGAACATATAGTATCATATTAATCTAGAAAATTTACATTAATACAGGTCTGATATATTTAATTTGTCCTTATTCTCTCCAGATACTCTCTATCCCATCCAAATAAACATAAATTTCTTTTATACAAATACATGGGCATAACTTGCCTCGAATTAGAAAATCTAACACCCTACAACCGCTGACTAATAATAGCTGATAAAGATAACAGAAATAGGCATGATGAGTTCGATCCATGATCCATGACTGAAGGGTTATAAACAAACCTTTCCAATGTGTCGAAAATAGAATGGGGTTATAACAATACAACCATATTGTTATATGGTTATAACAATACGGTATGTAATTTAATACATTGCTATATGTGGGTTATTCACCAACACTACATATAAATGTAATGTAATGCCATGAATATGGAGGAGTTGTGACATTTTGTGCAACAAAGAAGAGTTTTAGTGTAGCTTGGGAGATTTGGAGGTAGAACTTTGCAGGTTTATTCCAGGAGTTCTAAGAGGTCTTTTTTTGAGCCGTTAGTTGCATCAGAATTATGAGGTTGACCAGAACATAACTGGACAGCTAGGTATCTTGTTGATGTAACTTTGATGTATTTTTTTGGCTTTGAATTTCTAATATAAAGGCCTCCCCGTTGAAGATTGGGCCCGGAGATGTAGGATTTAAGATAATCGAACTCCGTTATCAATCTCGTGTCACTTTTCTTCTCATGGTTTGTTGCTTTAATATGCTGCAAAATTTCTTAACATTTATTCATGCTTATGTATTTAATGGTGTTTTTAAATCATGCATTTACACTTTCTAACAGTAAATAAATCACATTTCAATTAAAGATCTTTTTGGGGATCAATTTATAAATATTCCTGACCCTTTTTAGCTCATATTTTTACTAATTATGCCATATTTATCGTCATTAGAACTCACCTTAACATGAATTAACCTATTTTATGCTCAGTTATTTTACTCGGCCTCTTTGCATCTATGAGACAAGTTGTTTCAATTTGTATTTTCATTCATGATTATTCCTTGACAAGAGTTAGCATGTCCTCTTCTTTTTCTTCTTGGAAACAAAAATTATGAGGTTCAAAGCTTTTTCGTTATGTTCATGGTCTAACTTTGTAAACTTATTCATTTCCTCTTTGATAAGTTTGATATCCAATTTACCTTTTAAACTATTTAGGACCAAATATTTAACTCTTCTTCTAACTTGTTAATCTTGATCTTCATTTTAATATTTTCTAGATTATTGACCACTCATTCTTGGGCTAGTGATTTCTTTTATTGTCTTTACTTTTCTTTTTCTTGTGATCTAATCACCATTTTCTACAGTTTATTCTCCAAAACCAGTATTTCATTTTGTATTTCTTTCTAGATCTTGTCTTCAAGGCTTGAAATGTATTATCAAGCATTACCTCTAACTATGTTTGAAGTAATGGTTCTATATATTCACAAAATTTTTAGAGTTACTTGGTTAGGCCTCCCCTTGAAATATTTTTGTAAATGTGGTGAATTACTTACATTGGAAAAAAGAAATGGAGAGGAAAATAAACTATAACAAATAATGGAGAAAGGACTTTTGCAACTTATTAGGTGAAGTTTTGTGCTTAGTGATGTATTTGCCTATGCCCCAATAATATATTCTCTAGATCCACCTCAGAGAACTATGGATCTACTTGTTGAACCATATAATGTTTTGTTCCTTATAATACACATCAATGGTGAACATAGTGACCTTTTATATACTTTTGGTAAATAAAAATCATATGTATATTACAATATTTAATTATATTTTTAATATCAAATGAAATGTGTAACTATTTTAGGTTTTTTATTTGAGTTTGTTGGTATTAAGATAAAACAAAAAATTTAACAATGTGGTGTTTCCTTCTTAAGTCATCTAATCATGTAGCAAACTCTCTTCCAACTATAAAAATTTGATGATATGAAGACTTTGAGTTTCCATTGATATGGAAATTTGACACATTTTTTTCCAGGATCTAGACCAATTTAGAATTTAGTGAAATGTCTAAGAGCATCACTCCACCATGCACAAAACTTGGAACATCATGGAACTCTCTCACACCTAAAATTTCTATCATTTTTTTGTCAAATTTGTAGCGAGGACAAGAGTCCTTTTGTTATAAGATTAGCTTGCCCCACCACTTGACCACATCACATATCAATCCCAAGAACATGATTTTGTTTCAATTAGAGGCAGTCAGGCCTATAGGGAAAACAAACACTTCTAACATAGCATTTGTGTAGCCCTCTAGATTGTCCATTTGTAATAACATAACTATTCTATTTTAATGTTAATCAAATTATTTATCTCTACACATGATAACATAAACATTATTTAGGCTATGCACCTTCTCAATAACAATGAAACTAAACCAAAAATTCAAGATGTGAAACCAACCTATTAAATATATGTTATAAATTGTTGTCTCAGAAACAAGGAAAAATGGAGGCCACAAATAAGTTGTTGATACTTGTAATTTGTGAGCATATAAATGAACTCCAAAACATAAAACCCATCCACCTCAGGAGAAGGGGAATGAAGGAAGTCATAAGGCATGATAATGAAGGAAGTCGTAAGGCAAGGTAGATATTAGGTTGTCATCTACAACCTTGATCAATCTAATGTGTTATGCCTATTCCTATGCCTTTTAGAAATCCCTTCCCCCTAATGCCACAGATAAATGGTGATATGTCAAGGCCTAATATTTCCAACAATCTCCAACAACCAAAACCTCAAAGTCCTTATTATTAAACACTATTATTGTTGTGTAAATCAGTTTCTGGATTCATATCGCATTTGGTTGTTGTTGTAATCGACGTTTAGAACCAGCAACGATGGTTCATCATCAAGATAAGAAAGATCTATTATCCTCACTTGTCTCAGTTGATAACTTGACAATATCAGTTCCTTGTCCAATTGCTTGTCTTGTTCACGATTTCCCTTCCTTACTCTATTGATGAATGAAATAAATTAGAGAAACATCACGAAAGCATTAATAGTTTGAGTGTTCCCTTGTATGTAGATAAATTGTATAGCCTTGCTCTCTTCATTCTACCAATAATTATTGTATTCCACGTCTATTATCAATTTGTCTTTAAAAATTAACCTCCCTAAATGTGTTTTACTTACCATCATTATATATTATTGATTCAAAATTAAAAACATCAAATTAAACTACATCATCTACCATTAATAAAACCTAACCATATAAAATAAGTATAAATCCAACACCAAGTAAATATAATCTAACCAAATATAAAACAAATTACATATTTATACCATTACACGGTATTACAAGTAATGACCATCAGTGTAAATCCAACATCAAGTCAATATAATCTAACCAAATATAAAACAAATTACATATTTATACAATTAATGACTATCACTATAAGCCAAAATAAAATACAATATGAGCCGTCATCACAATAAGTCAGAGCTACAAACAATGAATTTATTATCACATATTATTATATAAATAAATTAATATTAATTAATATCAACTTTAACATCATGGGTTGATCTTCATGCCGAAGGCTATAGTGGTTGATAGCTTCTTTGACCACTTATTAATTTACCCTTAACCGTAACTATTTGTGTGATCATCAATGTTTAAGATATCATTTTTTATATAAAAATGAAACCTTTTTATTTTAAATAAAATGGGCCAAAAGATTGAGGTCTTATGGCAATTCACTTTCTTTGTACATAATCTGCCTTGGCAGGTTGAAATATATAATATAAATTTATACAATTAAATGGAGGTTTGAATATTATTTATATATATAATTTATACAATTACATAATTCTAGCACTTGAGGTTGGAAAATATATATATTAATTTATACATTACATAATTTTAACACTGGAGGTTTGAAATAAAAAAATATATATTATAATTTTACAATTACATATTCTAGCAACTTGGAGGTTTGAAAATATATTATATATATATAATTTTTATACAATTACATAATTATTAAAAACTTGGAGGTTGAAAATAAAATAAATATTTATAATTTAACATACATAATTCTAAAACTTGGAGGTTTGAATTATTATATAATATTATTATATATATATATATATAACATTGACCAGTGTAAATTTATACATTATAAGTGTTAGAAATAATATTATTTTTATATTATTAAAAATTTTATTTTTTAAACATTTATTGATAGATGTGAGTTTTATGTAATTTTGCACAATATTATGTAATGTGGATAACACCTCACATGTTTATGTCATAATTTATAGATATGGTTGCAATATTCATACATGATTCTTATATATTTATGGAGTGATTGTTTATTTTTAAGTTTTGTAAAGAAACCATCCAAAATCAAAATTCTTGAAAATAGCTCATACATAGGTAAATAACATATTTACCATCAGTTACTTCTCACCATAATTTAAGCAAATATTTGCATAAAAATGGCTAAAAATAAGATGTGGGAGCTACTTCCTGCCATTATTTATGTTTTCCTCAACACTTATATAAAAGTGAAATCGTAAATGTATAAACCTATTAGGAATTACTACTCACCAAAATTTATGCAAGTCCTTTTGTCTTAACAAGCAATTAATTTATCCACTTCATATCTCAATTTATTAGCTCCCAACCCAACAAAATTGTTTACTTGCAACATTTATTTCTTTATTACATCAAAACGATTTAACTATTTACCTGCCGCAACACTTATTCATGAACTTGTTGACACTTCCATAATATTTCTAGTCCATATCCTTGGCATGTTGTCACTTTTCCTCATGCTCACTTTTCTCCTGCAACCATATTGATAAATTATTGATTGAAACATTACAATTGCATATCAATGAAGAGGCATATATGAATTGACACAGAGGGGTGGACAAGCAAAAAAAACTAGTGAAGAGTTAGTTACCATTAAAAGGTAATAAATTCTCTTTAAAAAATATTGAACTATTAGACAAATTAGTGAAATAAATAGTTAAAAACCCATATTCTACATGTTTATGTTAATGTTTATGTTAATGTTTATGTTAACATAAACATATTAAAGGGAAGAAATATTGAAACTTTGCTTGCATCGTTGCTATTTTAGGGGTCCTTGATATGGGCTTGAATATTATTGAACTGAAATATTTATTAAATATAAAATTTCAGGGAAGAAAGATTGAAACCTTACCGGCATTGCTAATGTTCTAGTTGTTCATGTTATGGGATTAAGATTAAATGTTAATTCAATCTTTAGGGTGAATGCTATATCCAAAATTCTTTTCTAGAGCTAATAATTGCATAGTCCCTGGAGAGGCAAAAGGAAGTTTTTTTAGATTTTGAGCCATGATGGTAAAGGGGTTTTGAAGATTTCCTTGGTGTGAGATATAATTGAGGTAAGATGTTGATTAATTCAGGTAAGATGTTGACCAATTGAAGTAAAAAATTGATAATATAGAAATTTAAGTTTTATTGAAGCAATGTTTTCAGATAGATAACATACAAATTGAAGTCTTATTGAAGTAATGTTTTCAAATAGCATCTGTAATTGCAATCAGAATTAATTAAAATTTTGTGAGACCAAAACTAATTTATAAATAATTGATTAATATAAGAAAACACTTTAATGAGAGAAAGGAGGTCAAACCTTCATCTAGCAATGGGAGAAAACACAGAGGTGGAATAGCAGCAACTAATTGTAGGAGGCTCACAAACATCTGTGATTATAGTTGAATATTCTCCAAAGAGAGTACTCTTTCTCAGTATGAGAACAAAGAGCTCTATAATTTGTAGTTTTCTTTTAGAAAAATATAATACATTTTTCCTAGCCGTTAAAACACCTTTTTTATTGAGAGGTCATTGCTTCAATTCTCTTGACACTCTCAGGGTTAGGCTCTGTGGTTGAGCTGGCGAGAAGTGATCCCTTCAGATGGATCTGCCTAGTACAAATATTTCATGGATGTAGCAGTCACCAATCTCTAGGATTCATGAACCAAATAGTATATATATATATATATATATATATATATATATATTATATATATAATATATATATAATATATATATATATATATATATATATATATATATATATAATACCTTTTTTAGCGATAGTAATAACTTTGAGATATAATACTTTTTTTATTGTATGCATGTTTGAATCTTTGTCTATTGCTTGCTATAGCAAGGCATTTCTTTTATCTATCTCAAAGAGGAGCAACCACCAATAAAGGAAGGGATGCTTAGCTGGAGAATCACATCATCACAGATTGTGCAAGATACCTTGGCAATCTATGCAAGTGGGCAAAAAAGAACAAACTGGGGTATGCAATGTTTGATGGTAATCATACCATCTTCCATTTGGATTACCTGTACAAGCCATTTCCTTTGCTACACCTAATACTACGAAGAAAAAAAGATTGAAATCCTTTTTTTCTCTAATAATATCACAAGATAAATTTTCAAAATGTTACATTCCCTGTATCATCCCAAAATATGCCAAAAGAACAAAATTTATTGCTTAAAACATTGACAACAATAATCTACTAAGGATGAGAAGATACAAGCTAATGACACTCAAATAAGTTAATACCACTAACCTAGGCTACACTCCCACACAGTTTTGTTGTTGTTGTGCTGGTACTGAAGAGTGCAAACAATGGGGACAGATATAAAATATTATCTCATGCCAACATTAAAATAACCGTGAAAGTATTAAGCTTTAAAATAAAGCTCAAAAGTAAATAATGTTTTCACAAACCAAACTTTCTAAAAAATATATAGCCAATTCATAACTCAATGTGGTTGCTTTAAAAAAGATCAAAAGTATTTTACCCTATCTCACGCTACTTGTTATTTACACAACCTATACCAATGAAAAGTAGCCATTATACTCTGTAATTCTACCATCTTTGGATTCGAACTCTTCCGCTCCCTTCTACTCTAGGAGACAAGCGTTATTTCTTAGAACACAAGCTTTTCGATGCCACAATCAACACAGAGAAGGTAGCTGATACACTCACCAGAGGAGATAATATGGAATTACTCTCAACTACTAATATCACATCAATTGACCCCATTGATATCACACCAATCCGATGGGGTTACAGCCACACTCTGCCTTTGAAACTCCTTTTTACATAAAAAAATCTTAGATCTATATTTATGCATCACATAACCATTTTTTTGTTCTTCCAGTGTGCACTTTCATTGGTGGCACAACACAACTCTCAAACTCAACACATATTTAACACACCATGATTATATGTCTCTCACCAAAAATCAACTTATGCTTTGATACCAACCAAAAGTAATAAGGATCATAGAAAATTGATAAATGAAACTTATATTAATTCATGCCTAGGCCTACCCACCCCCAAATACATAACAATGAGTCCAATTATATAGTGATGGGATCAACAGAATCGATAGACATGTCAACCTGTATTATAAGGACTCTAACTCAACTACAGCTCACACGTATTGGAAAATAATGACTTATAGAATATGACATGCATCATAACTAGCATACATATGTGTGTGTGCCTATGCAGACCAGATCATTAGGAGGAGCATATTATTTCTTGATATTTGTTGATGATTGCACGAAATATACTTGGGTTTATTTCATGAGAGAGAAAAGTGATGAATTTGAATACTTCAAATGGTTTAAAAACTTGGTTTGGAAGAAAATACGAAAATACATCAAGTTCCTTCGATCTTATCAAGGGGGAGAATATACAGAGGAGCATTTGTGAAATACTGCAAAGCAAATGGAATTGTACAACAATACAAAGTGCCACATACTCCACAGTAGAATGAAGTAGTTGAAAGGAATAATAGAACCTTCTTCAAATATGTAAGGAGCATGCCGAAAGGTAAAAATCTTACTAATGATTCTTGGGCCAAAACTATTAGTATTGTTGTTTATTTAAAAAAGAAGTCCAACTAAATTTTTAAATCATAAGACTCCATTTGAAGCTCTTTATGGTTATAAACCAATAGTAAGTCATTTAAGAATATTTGGAAGCAAAGAATTTTCTCATGTTCTGAAAGAAGATAAGAGAAAACTTGATGCAAAATCTATCAAGTGTATTTTCATTGGTTATTGTTCTGATCATAAAGCATATAAGACGTTTTATCATTTTACACATAATTTTTTTGCAATCAGAGATGTTTCGTTCCATGAATAGGCGGATGAAGGCCATAAAAATGATAGTTATGATGCATGGCATATTCCTCATGATTGTAATTATGTCACAAAAGAAGTTGATGACAAACAAGAGCATAAACAAGAGGAAGAATCAAGCAATGAAAGAACACCTAGAGGAGGTTGTGAGTCACCACAAAGCAGGAGAACGAATGAAAGCATAAAACTACTGAGAAGGCCATCACACCAAATTCAACCAACAATAATGTATAAAGGTTATGCCTTGATGACTAAAGTGATGAATTTCATAGAACCTTTGAACTTTCAGGGAGCTAATGAACATATTGAATGGAGAAATACAATGAAGGAAGAATATGATTCCATAATGAGAAATGATACATGGGAATTGACAGAATAGCCAAAGTATAAAGTTCCCATAGGTTCAAAATGGTTGTTAAAAACTAAATTTAATGGTTATGGAACTATTGGTAAATCTAAAGCTAGACTAGTAGCAAAAGGTTATTCACAGAAAGAAGGGATAGATTGTGAAGAAAATTTTGCACCAGTAGCTAAAATGAATGCCATTAGAATAATGATTTTATTAACAACTAAGCATAATTGGAAGCTAAATAATTTAGATGTTAAGTCAAGATTTTTGAATGGAGAACTAAAATAATAAGTCTACCTTGTTCATCTAGAAGGATTTGTAAAACAGGGAGAAGAACATCTTGTTTGTAGGTTAAAGAAAGCACTATATGGACTCAAACAGACCCATGTCATGGTATGTGAATATTGATAAATTCTTCTCTCAATAGGGTTTTACTAAAATTAAAGGAGATCCAAATATCTACATCAAGAGGGAAGAAAAGGTCTGTATTGTGTTGATTTATGTATATGTTGATGATCTCATCATAACAAGAAGAGCAACCAGATTGATTGAAAAGATCAAAATTTATCTGTCACTGGAATTTGAAATGAAGGATCTTGGAGAATTGCATTATTGTTTAGGCCTTGATGTTTGGAGAGTAAATGGTAGAAATTTGGCCACACAAAGTAAATACACAAAAGAATTAATCAGGAGATTCAACATGAATGGATGTAAACCAGTGACTACACCACCAGAATAGAATGCCAAACTCAATAGTGATGATGAAACAAAATAATTAAATGGCACATTGTATAGAAAATTGGCGGGAAGTTTGAATTAGTTAACTACAACCAAGCTATATATTGCATATCTAATCAGCATACTTAGTCAGTTCATAGCTAAGCCACATGAAATCCACTAGAAATCAGCCAAGAGAGTCCTTTGATATTTGAAGGAAACTAAAATTTTTGTATTAAGTATACTAATGATTTGAATGTTGAGTTGACAAGTTATCTAGATTTTGATTGGGTAGGAGATCCAAATGACAAGGAATCCACCTTTGGCTATGCATGCAATGTTGGATCCAGTATTCTGTCATGGAGCAGTAAGAAACAACCAATTGTTATTTGTCTTCCATTGAAGCAATTTGGCTAAGAAGCATTCTTGAAGACATGAGTGAGAAATAAGAAGGACCAACAATCATCAAGTGTCACAACAAGATCAAAACACATAGAGACTCAACATCATTTTGTACGAGAAAAAATGTAGTCAAAGGAAATTAATCTTATCTATTGTAATACAAATGAAAATGTGGCTGACATATTTAATAAGCCTTTAAGAAATTATATTTTTATGTTCTGTAGAAAAAAGTTGGGTGTAGTAAATAATTCATTTCTCCAATAAGGGGGAGACTTGGAGATAATGGAGAAATGTTTTAGACTTATGTGTGTTATGCAATGTTGTTCTAGAAGTCAACATTTTTCAATGTGTGTGAGTTGTAGCTGAGTTAGAGTCCTTGTCATCTAGGTTGTCATGTCTATCAAGTATATTGATTCCATCACTATATAATGAGATATATTGTTATGTATTTGGGGTGAGTAGGTCCAAAACTAAATTAATATAAATTCCATTTATCAATTCTTTGTGATTCTTATTAGACAACCTTATTATACATCCAAGATTAATTCAACTCTATGGAATTAAATTTGTTGCTTAATAGGTTACCTTACTGACATGATGCAACAATGAATAAGGAAAATTATGCATGATTTTCTTGGCTTCACTTCCAACCTATTGCGACTTGACCATGTAATTATGTCGATAGGCATTATATTATGAAGTTCTTCTTGGTGACATTGTTGAGATTAGTTGTCCTCACCATTTGTCGTGAATCTCAATAGTATCACCTTTATCACCCTTTATCTTCTATATTTCACCTACCCATTTTATCTTTCACATTTCACCTACCCATGTTACCTGCATCCACTTTTGTTAATGCCATGTCTGCCTTTGATTTTGTGTGCTAGAAGCCAAAGTCTTTTCCATTCACTTTTCCCCAACACTGTAATGGTATCTATGTGGCCATAACCATGAGTAATAGGAAATTTCGGCAACATTTCTTATAGAGAATAGATTCCCATATACTGATAATTCATGAAGATAGACAACATGCAATTCATCCTCTGACCATCGAGTCTCTAATTCTGGGTCTCCCTCTTGCAATAACCCTTCCCTTCACTTCATATCTTGTGTCCCTTGAGCTGAGATCTAACTCTTTTCCATTAAAGGTTGCTTATGGTTAGTTCCTTCCATGACGAGAGGAAGGAATTGTTAATTTTGGGTAACTAACAGTGATTGAATTAAGCAGAGCAACCATTGTTGGAGCAAGTGTTTACAGTGTTAAGAATATCCCCCACCATTGGAACTACGAAATTTATTTCAAGGATGTTAGGAGCCACCACAGATCCCTACATATGAAACCACAATAGCCACCACAAATACCTACATAGATGCAACGACAATGAATGAGATTAAGATTCATTCTTCTCTATTGGGTTTGAAAATGAACATTCTGGAAAAATCTCATTCTAATACTTACGACATTCCCTCCCTTCTTTACATATTATTACGAACACAGAGAAAAGAGGCAGTTTCAGTGTGTGTGAAATGTATGGTCTGGTATTATAGAAAAGAGAGGTGAAGTCTCCATATACAGTGTCATCTCTTTCTATTAAAGGAACGAATTAGGGATTAGCCAATATTCCTCCATTGTTCCTTCAATTCCTCCATTCTTTCTCTTACTCCAAAAATATACAAATTGGACACTCCAAAAATCTACAAACCAAACGTTGTAACTTTTGAAAAAATAGGCATTTGAATTCATCAAGAATTGCATATTAAACAGAGGGCTACTTGTATGCATTTAGAAAAAACTGAACAAGTGAAAGAAAAAAAAAGCAAAAAAGAAGACAGACAGAAACAAAGAGACTATACATAAGCTTACTCAAAGATACGATACAAAATTTTAGCATAGTTATGACGATGAGGATTGAATAACACGCCTCCTTAATTTTGTGCCATGAATTTCCAATCAAGGCTTGTGAAGTTTGCAACAGTTGCAGGAGGCAATAAACCAATGGTGACAGCACATGCACTATAAGGGAAAGTGTTGCCTTCACTACTAATGTTATGTGACTCCCCTACAATATAAAAAGAAAACCCATAGAATATATCAGGAAGGAAATAAGGAAATTCATACATAGTAGTACATTACTCGGTTCATGCACAGATGTTTGAAAAGATAAATTCAAAACCAGGTAAGAAAAATTATGGTTTATTACAAGTTTGGCAACATGTATTAATAATATTTCATATTCAATTTAAATTTCTCATTAGGAATGTTCACAGGCATTATTAGAGATGAGGGACATGATATGAAACAGAAGTATCCTACCATGAAAAAGAAATAATACATCCCCTAGCAATCCCATTACAAAAAATTGATAGAAGATGTAAAATGTGAGTTTGGGTCACACTTTGCTGCAATGTACAGTGTGTTGTGAGTTTGGGTCACACTTTACTGCAATGTATAGTGTGTTAGATGTAAATGTATATGCAGATAGGAACAAGCAAGCATTATATAGCTTCATGTATCGCATTAGAAAACAATACCTTCAATAATGCATTGGTTGTTGCAGACAAAACTGACTACATTAGTTGTTGCAGACAAAATTGACTGCATTAGTTGTTGCAGACAAAACTGACTGCATTGGTTGTTGCAGATAGAATAAACTATTAAAAATAGCGACAAGAAAATCCTAATTTAATTTGTCCTTGAATTAAATTAGGAATTAAATTATAATTATATTCTCATAACAACTTATAACAGTTAACTAAGTTAAGTTGACTTAGTTATCTTGGTAAATTTGAGTTGGAATTTTATCTAGAGTCTTGTAGAGTGATCCCAAAATTTTAGGGGCCCAGGTTGAGTTCTTATTAAGTTGTAAT
The DNA here is from genome assembly GCA_000404065.3 of Pinus taeda. Classification (NCBI taxonomy): domain Eukaryota; kingdom Viridiplantae; phylum Streptophyta; class Pinopsida; order Pinales; family Pinaceae; genus Pinus; species Pinus taeda. The sequence goes on from APFE030984086.1 coordinate 42,709, forward strand.
TATTTAATTCAGTTTAACTGAGTTAAACTCAGTTAAACTAGTTCTAATTGTTGGAGGAACTAGTGAGTGGTTAATTTAATTCACATGCAGTGGTCAATTAGATAACTGATAATTCACTCATAAATAACTCATGCATGTCAGTTCTGAGAAAGACCTAGTTGAGATTAGATTTTAGGGACGTTGTACTATCAGTTGTAAAATCATCTAAATTAAATTGATGATGCATGCAATCAGAGGAAGGCATATGGGTGGATTGCATAGTTATTAGTAAGGAATTTCCCAATTAAATATGGGTTATTTCCCAAGGGAGCATCGCAAGGAAGTAGGAGCTTGGCAGACCACAGAATTGGCTAAGTATCTGCTTGAGTTGGTTTTTGAAGGAGTTAGATAGCTTGTACTTGTGGAGAGATTATTTGGGTTGAACAAGCATTGTATTTTCTTCTCAAATCTTCTAGTTAATGCAATATACAGATAGCAAGGGTTTTTAGCTGAGGCTTTCCCCATAAAATTGTTGTGTTATGTGTTATTGAAATTATTCTTTTTTCTACTTCGTGATTTCATCGATCAATTTTTGTTTCCATTGATGAGTAGAGTAGATTCAAGTCAATTGTTTTAGCATATCACAATCTACAGTTTGATTCTACAAGAAAATTCTACACAAACCATCAATCTACCAAGGGAAATCCAGGAGCTCCAAATACAACTAGTTGATGTAGTGATTCCAACACACGACCTTGGTGTAGGAGAAGGTAGTGATTACTAATGGAATGGAGGCATTACGCACCAGTTTTTTCAAACCACCAACCACTTGGATAGTGAAGAGATCCACTTTTTGTGCATTGCCAGAAATAAGGTTTTTCACTAACAAATATCTCTGAGTATGTGAGCCCATTGCATGAAAACACTTGCTCCCTTATGGTTCATTGTGTAAGACCTACACTTGTCTGTCTCCACTAAACCTTGTTTTGGAACTGTTATCCACGATCCATGTTATTCATGTCATAATAAATAATAATCCATGATCCATGGCATTCATGTCATATTTCATCATCCATCACAATTAAATTTTTAACTATTTTTTTTCAATATAAATTTGAAATTTGGTGCATGGATTTCTATATAAATTTGAAATCTGGAGTATGGATTTCTATATAATTTTAATAATGGAGTATTTATTTCTATTTGAAATTTGGTGCATGGATTTCTATATAAATTTGAAAGTTGGAGCATGGATTTCTATATAATTTTAATAACGAAGTATTTATTTCTCTATAATTATTAATTTTAATAGTGGAGGATTTGTTGTCAAACTCAAATACTAAAGCATGCATTGTATATAAATTTAATATTAGAGTCAATGCCTATATATTTCACAACATAATTTTATTTATTTATTATAGATTTGCAATGATATATAGGATCATTGATATTTTCTTATGAAATTTTAAATGTGTTATGCATTTTTGCTAATTTTTTCCAAGTCGTTCAAGTTGATTCTCAGCTTTGAGATGATGGATTTGGAATCCAAGTGTGTGAATTTGTTACAAATACATATTTATTTTTCATTTGACAAACCCATAATATTTCCTTTGAATCCTACAATGAAACAAAAAACATCTTCCACAGATCAAGGTGTTAGGCCCTTATAATACTAGTGACTCCCCCATTACTATTGTCATTGTATCTCTTATTGTTATTATTGTGCCCCTATTGTCTACATAGTTTTATTAGTATGCCCCAAAGAAACCCACTATTGTTATTTTTGTGCCCTTATGTTATTACTATTATGTCAGCTTGATTATATTGTGACCCCTTAGACTCCTATATATAGAAGGGAGGTTTAGTCATTTGTATCATCCAAGAATTGTTCATTTGTGTAATGTAAAGGAGGTTGCCCCCTTGAAGAGGCTTATTTTTAAGGCGTTCATCTATATTTTCTATCTTTTTGTGAGCTAGTTTCATAACATTTGGTATCAAAGCTTTGGATTCTAGGGTTTCGTTGTTCCAAACAGGTCATTGTGGCATTTTCACTATAACTTTTCTTCTGTGATGTTTCAGAAGTTAAAAAAAAAAACAATTTGAGAAGAAATCACGCTGAACCTCCAGTCTGAAATTCAGATCTTTTCTAGCTATATTTTCGGAGATATAACCTAAGAAAGTTAGGGTTTTACAGACCCCCGAATTACATTCCAAACATGTCACCTTGGGAAAATCATCATAACTTTTGCTCTGAGCATCAGATTGAGTTTTCGTAAGAAGTTACAAAAAGAGAATGGACTGTAGTTTTTTTGGGTATAAATTTTAGAACCTAAGTTTGAAACAGTGACCCACAGTGTGTCGTACAAGTTCGCTCTACTGAACCAGTCTATACTCAAGTCATCGTGGGAGATTTGGCATAACTCTTCATTGGAGAATCCAATCTTGATCAGACTTGCAGGGTTAGAAAGATTACTCAGAGGGTTACTGCAAGAAGCAATTTTAGACCTAAGCGATCCAAAATTACAGAGATACATCAGATTCAATATCGAGCTCCTACAAAGTGAAAAAAGATGTGTAGTTTTTTAAAAATTTTGTATAAACTTGGTTTGAAAAATTAGTTTGAAATAATTCAGAGGGCATAGTGAAGCTTATTATTGGTAATTGATGCCCCGAAGAAAGAAAATGGAAACATCTAGTAAGAAACCTGAAATCTATAGCATGACTCATGAAGAAGAGGAATAAATGCAACATGATATATCAATATTACGAGACCAAATGCAACAAATTTCACTCACACAAAAAGTAACATAAAATAAGATGGATGGTTTAAAAAAAGAAGTAGAAGCTAATATGGATGGTTTAAAGAAAGGTGTAGAAGCTAAGATGGATGGTTTAAAGAAAGGCGTAGAAGCTAAGATGAATGACGTGGAAGCTAAGATGGATGGCATGGAAGCTAAGATGGACAGCGTGAAGTTAAGATGGACAGCATGGAAGCTAAGATGAATTGCATGGATGCTAAGATGAATGGCATGGATGATAAGATCGAAGAATTGAAGATCAATTTGAATAAGTTGCTACAAGAAATGGTCACTAATGGTGAAAGGGTAGTAAAGGAAACTCATGATGAGAACAAAAGAAATGTTAATCATGATTTCGTAGACTCTAATGTTGGATTGAAGACCCACCATGTTCCAAAAATCAATATGAGAAATTTTGATGGCAAGGATCCCGGAACATGGATACTACAGATGGAGCAATTTTTCGATCTCCATAATGTGCAAAACACACAAAAGGTACATATTGCAACTTTATATTTGGAACCAAATCAGTTTGTATGGTATAGATGGCTTTGCTCTTATAAACAAAGTGTCACTTGGGCAATTTTTATGGAAGAAATGGTAGCACATTATGAGAATACAAAAAGCAACACTTTTTTTAGCCAATTGATAAATCTTAAACAAAAGGGTTCAATAGTGGAGCACATTGAGGACTTCCAAAAATTTAACATAAGGGTAAAATATATTCCAGAGGAGCATAGGATTGATGTGTTCATAGGGACTTTAAAGGATAATAACCAACATGAGGTTTGCCTTTGGGAACCTGATTCATTAGAGAAGGCATTCAGGTTAGCAAGAAAAATGGAAAGAAAACTTATGGCAACCAAGAAGCCTACCACTCACAACTATAAAGATGGAAGTGTTGTTTCCCTTAGCCTTCCACAACCTACAAGGTTGACACCACAACAATTGGAAGAAAAAAAGAGCAAAAGGGCTTTGTTATAGTTGTGATAAGAAATACACTAAAGGTCATAAGTGTGCTGAGAAGAAATTATTCTACATAGATTGTGAAGAGGAGGAAGAAAAGGAACAAGAAATGACAAAAGAAGAGGATATACTCTAGGAACAAACCCTAGATAAAGAAGAAATGAATCCGACGATATCTTGTAATGCATTGGCTGGAATTACCACTCCTAAAACTATCAAGATAGAAGGACATATCAAGAAGAAAAAGGTAATAGTGTTGATCGATTCGGGAAGTAACCATAATTTTATTCATTGTAAGATAGCAAAGGAATTGAATTGCTTCCTATATCCAGCACCAGAGTGTCAAGTGATGGTTGCAAGTGGAGGAACCATAAATTGCTCTATAAAGTGCCATAATATCAAGCTATCCATGAGAGAATATGTATTGAATAGCACAATGCTTTCCATTCCAATGGGTGGTGCTGATGTTGTACTAGGAGTCCAATGGCTATAATCCTTGGGTACAATAGCTTTTAATTTTCAAGAAATTTTCATGAAACTTTGTGCGGAAGGAAAGGAAGTTGAATTAACGGGTATTGCAGGGAAACCGGGAAAGATAATCAGCTCTAACGGTATGACAAAGCTTCTAAAGAAGGAAAAATGAGGTGTAATTGCACAATTATGTTCACTAGAGGTTCCCACATCGAAATAATCTATTTCTCCATATCTCCAATAAGTCTTAGACAATCATTCTAAGGTATTTGAGACTCCCAAAGTTCTCCCGCCTATTTGTGATTATGATCATGCTATTCATTTGATTCCAAGAATTATTCCTCCAAACATTGGGCTGTACAGATATCCTTATGCCCAAAAGAGTGAAATTGAACATATGGTTGCAGAAATGCTAGAGTTTGGTATAATTCAACCTAGTCAAATTTCTTTCTCTGCTCCAGTAGTATTGGTGCACAAGAAGGATGGATCATGGTGCATGTGTCCGGATTATAGGGAGCTCAACAAGCTCACTATTAAAGATAAATTTCCCATTCCTTTCATTCATGAATTATTGGATGAATTACATGGATCAATTTACTTCACCAAGTTGGATCTTCGTTTAGGATATCATCAAATTAGAATGAGGACTAAAGACATTCTGAAAACAGCATTTAGAACTCATGAGGATCATTATGAATTTTTGGTCATGCCTTTTGGCCTTATCAATGCACCTTCTATGTTTCAAGGTTTGATGAATTCCATTTTCAAACCCTTCCTTAGAAAATTTGTGTTAGTATTTTTTGATGATATACTAATCTACAGCAAGTCTTGGAAGGATAGTGTTGAACATGTTGACATGGTGCTCAAACTATTGGAGGAGAAACAATTATATGCAAAAACCTCCAAATGTTTCTTTGGAGTACAAGAGCTGGAATATTTGGGTCATATCGTATCTCATGAAGGTGTTAAGGTAGACCCTAGAAAAATTAAAGCCATTAAGGAATGGAAAATCCCCACA
>APFE030984086.1:77763-87827 GCA_000404065.3 Pinus taeda
CTGATAAAATTACATAAGAATATTTTAATATAAATAATTAACTCTTATATATTTAATATATTTATCAATTTAACCAAAATCTATTATTTTTATTTTTATTTGTAAGTTGAGAATTTTCTATTAATTGGCAGGATAAGTTACACGAGCGGTTATATTTACTGGCCAGCAGAAATATACCTAGACTTATGACAAGATTTATGAACATCCATAACAACCAAAATTTGATAGAACAAAGAATCCAAAAAGTATCGAGAATCTATATACAACCAACAATCATTAATTGCATGAAAAGTGGACTTGAATAGGGTTTCCAGGACCAAAACCTGGAGGCAGAGGGGGTTTTGGGTCGTTGTGGACATACTTCCGATATGAGCAATTGTCCCCTCAAGACGATCCAAATGTCTTGAATTCTACCTTGGATTCTTTGAATGTTAACTATCTAGTCTTGCATATGCCACTGGTTGTGTTGTATATCATTCATAAAACTAGTAACTACACAGGGATCCTCATTGAGATGCTCCAGAAGACAAGTTACCTACCCAAGTTGATTGTACAAAGTTACCAGTGAAGGGGCTTATACCACACTACCCAAATTATCGAGGGGGTCAAATGCATTTCCGAGGTTGTGGTATGTTGGCCCTTGATGACTCGGTTACCCACCAACCCCCTCATCCCCTCTAGCTCGACCACAATGACATTACATGTAGAACTTGCTTGAAAACCATCAAATTGAGGAACCCAACAAATCATAGACCCCATTGGAAAAAGGTCTATCAAAATCCTAATTTTCTAACATGACCCACTCAGTCTGAATGCCCTCAAGAGCAGGGTCAAGCCACCAAATCTAGAAAACCCTCACACAAATTGTGTTCCTCAACCGTCAAGCCTTAATAGTTGGTGCTACATTGAAATTAAAATAAATCTCCCAAAGCAAATAGACAAGTCCAAGATAAGATCCTAGTTTGGCCATCGCGAGGAATATAACCTTACAAAGATAGGAAAACCACTTACAAGACGTTGTGGTGTAGAAGAAACTAGATAGGGGAATGTAGCTACAATTATTGGCCCTAAATAATTCCAACCTTCCCATGGTAAATAACAATAGGACCTTCAAAACTTCAAGGTTTCGTAGACAACGAAGGTCGAAGATAGAAAACTCAACAGAGAACTTAGCATCACCAACAAGGAGAAAGAACCTTACCATGATACCCAAGAGAGATTCCAAATCAGCTTTTTGCATGCATCGAACGAAGGTTTAGGACGCCTCATAAACTTACCTCAAAGGCATGTATCCCATGAAGATACCAGGGTCCCAAGTTCTACTACATTTCACAAACACTCCAGTTGGAGTCTTGCCACTAGAAGCTAAAAATCCAACCCTCTTGTCCTTGTCCAATGCCTCTAAACAACTCATAGCCACTAAAACAAGCTCCTCCCTTGGAATTGCAGAGGAATCCCTCAACGGTGTTGCACCCAAAACCCCCATACAAGCTCTACTGAATTCAAAACACCACCTTCAAGTGTTATCATCTGCCAACTTCACCATCACATGCGCGAGAAATAAATCGTATGTCGAGTTGCATATAGGTAAGGTGCCACACCACCCCCTACTCTCCGTCTAGAGGGTCAGTGGGGTGGTAAGCCCCCATACTAATCCCCAAATCAACCATGCCCTTCACCCTTATTGGAGATTTTATTTTCATCGTATAATTTAATTTAATCCTTCTTTACCTTTAACCCTTCCCCTTCCCCAAATTCTTTTAATTTATTTTATTATTTTATTTTACACTTTTTTTAATATATTTTTATATTGTTTTTATTATTTCTTAATCTAATTCTAATTACTTTATCGTAAACCTCCTTAAACTTATTTAACCTAATTTAATAATAGTTAAAAATTATTTTAACTATGTTAATATAATTACTAACCCTACCTTTTAGTATCAATCGACTATCGTATAATTAAATATTTTAATATATAAAATTAATATTTTTATCTCACTAATATTAATATCTAGTTTAAAATACAACCCATACTTCCGGTGGAAATTTTTACAGTCAAAATAAAAATTATAAACAAGAACTTAGAGTTAGCGGGATTCTTTCCTTTACCACTAAAAACATCTTGTTGGTTGGGGGTACTTAAGAATTGCTTGAAAATTAATAAAGAGACAAAACAACACCTCTATTTTTATTTAATTAAGTAAAAAATAAAAGGATTATTTTTTTAAAATAAAATAAATATTACAATTTTTTAATTATAATTTATATTGTAAAATGTATTGATTATAAAAGGAATGTTTAAAATTATAGAAATAAAATTACAATATATAAAATTTGTTTTTATAATTTTTTTTTGAAAAGTAGTAAATTTCATAATAAGTTTTTTTAAATTTAAGTTGAAAATATATTTATATTTTGTTATAATAATTTAGTTTTACCAATGTTTTTTAGTTTAAATTTATCAACATTATATTAAGTAACACAATTTTAAATTGTGATTTAAAATTATGTCTGAGAATAGGCATGCGGGCGTTACAATGTTCTAAAAATGCTAGTTTGTAGATCCATAAAATAAAAAATAACTAATTGACACTTATAAAATATACTTTGGATGCAGATTTAAGGAACTAAGGTTAAGCATAGAACCTCATCCATTTCAAGGTTCCTTTTTGCTAGGTGGAACCTGTCATTGGTGAGGAGGTTCACCTTCTTGTTGTTGTGCCTATGGACATGAATAAATGATTTGGAGTGAAAGCTTCCTAGCATATGATATGTCATTTACATAATAGCTTGGAGCAAAAGAGAGCTATTAATGAGGTAGCACAAAATAATTGCCAAGTCACCAATGATAATGAGATATTCAATGTTTTTCTTCATTGCTAGAGAGATACCTTGCAGAAGCACATATTCTTCTGCTTGGTTGTTTGTGGCAATTCCTAGACCCCAGGAGAATGGGTATTCCCATTGATCCTCGAGGTGATAGATCACTTCACCATGCTCTTGCCTTCCCTTTTATCATAATTTTATTAATAATCAATAATTAGGATAGTTATCATTGGTTATTATTCATAAATGAAGATTAATTAATCATTGTTAATTAACTAAACCATGCCACCTAAAATAACTCACTAGTGGTCCATGATTGGGTAGACTAGTACTCGATGTTTTTAACTTGAGTCATTAACATGTAAGGAAAATTATGCCACCTAAAAGGGCCCCAACTCGGTAGACTCTCACTAGTACCATATGTCTTTAGGTTTTAAGTCGTTATGTCTAAGGAAAATAAATAATGTAACCAATCAAATGATTCAGGTGGATATTGGTGGCCCCCTTGCCTATTCCACATGGACCCCCACCATTGTACCATTATTTCTTTCAGTTTTTGTAATTGTAGCACAGTTTACTATTTTTGGCAGTGTTTCGAGTCCTGGACTTCTGAAGCCATTTTGAGGCCCTAAACGATGCTTTTTTGGAAAGGGTTAAACTTGTGTGTCTTTATTATTTGCAATTGAAATTTATAGTCCTTGGATATATCTTTCTAAAGAGGTATCATGTGTGTCAAACAGATATCGTATGCCAAAGTTACGACCCCAAGAAGTTGATGTGCCAATTTACCCCAATGAGACCCATGGTTTTGGCACTTCATCTCCTAGGGTTAGGTTTTTGGATGTTTAGGGTTTTCCATTGTTTCTCAATAATAAATAGGCCTTCGAGCCTCATTGTAACATAGTTCAGAGGCATGTATCTACCACATCACTTCTCAACGATAAGCTACCATCACCCGAGTTAGTTTATTTCCATTATGTATGTAAGCATATTTCAGTTCTTTGATATTAATGAAATGAAGTTTTATTTTTGTTGCATCTCTATGTTTATGTTTATATATGTATTATGTTGTGTTCCTGCATAAATCTCGATCAGTGGTATGGAGTGGTATTCTCTTTCTTTTTGTTTCTTTGCATGTCCCCAAAGAGGTCAGAGTATAAGGAGTTAGGGTTTGAACTGGTTGAACTGGTTGAACCTTTGCAAGACCAACCACACAAACCCCGATGGCCTCCCATGGTGAAAGAAAAGAAACATGAGGGAGCAAGAGATCCCTTCAAAATATTACTCGAAGAAGCCCTCGAGCGATAGAGGAACGCGGTGATGGACAACTTTTCCTAGATCCTTTGGCAGATCCCCATGGGTGACGCATCTTCATCCAGCAGACAATCTATAGGCACCACTCCCTTCAAGGTACAATTCAACTTTGACATTCTTGTATATGAAGGCCAGATACATGCAAACATCGTAGATGTTAGTGTCGGTATCTTCATCCCTCCGTTAGTGATCAAATTCTCTTGTTGCATTGCATGTTAGGTGTCTCACTCGGTCAGCTGCATTCCATTAGGATCATGGATCATCCGACAGTAGTGGCTTATTATAAATTTTCCCTCATGTCCTTTACATGCTGGCCCATTTTCATTCATCAAGATCATATATAGGCAATTTTTGTCTTTAAATCTACAAAAGTCATCTTTAGGGTCTCATTAGGTTTAGGGTTTCGTAAAAAAGGTCTTCAAAATGCTCAATAATGGTCAGCAGGCACATGAGGAGGTCAAATAAAGTTTCAACAACAATAAATTCCATAGTCAAATACTCAGTGATTGATTTTTCCTCAAAACACTGTTTTGAGGAAAAACAAAGTTTTTTATGTTTTTATGCATAAATTTGATGTAATTTCAGTTTTTCCATATGTAATAACTTCAGTGGCAACCCTGGTCACCTTGCCAAGCTTCAGCAACTCCATCCCCTGCAAGGCAAACAAAAAGTCAAAGCATTCAGTGCATCAAAGGCAAAAATAAAGAAAACTATCCAAAAACAGAGTTTTAAAAGCAAGTCAAAGGCAAACATTACAAAGTGGGTTTTTATAAGTTAAAAATTAAAATCCTTTGTATATAGACCATTTGTCATGTTTAAAAACTTCATTTGCATCTAAAGGAGAAAGAGTGAACAAGACAAAAGTCGTGTTGAAGCCAAAGAGCAAAATCGCGGCAACTTTGGCAAATTTCAGGGGCACGGCGCATTGGGTCGTGGGCGCGGCGCATCCATCTAGCACAGCGCATTAGGCCGCACTCTTCAATGTAAAAACTACACAGGCGCAGCACACTGGGTTTATGGCGTGGCGCACAGGGTTTGGACGCTGATTTCATCCACAACCACCTCCCAAACTACTAAATTTGCTCAATCCTCATTGATTCAAGTCAACATTTCTCCACAGCCAGTGAAAGAGTTTACCTTTGTGTTTATGGTGATTTAATGAGAAAAAATCAAAACCCTACCTCTTTGCATTTCATGCCAAAAACAGTTGCATAGGGTTTGCAAATTGTATGTTTTGCTGCCAATTTCACTCCTATCCATTTCACTCCCTCACTCTTTCATTCCCTCCCTCTCATTACATTTTTATCAACCCATTTCCTAAATCCCATATCCCCAAATTACTAATCCTAAATCCCTAGTCCTACTATCCTAAACCATAGTTAAAGATTCCCAAACCCAAATTGTTGTCCCAAAGCCTAATTACTATCCCTAAAACCCTTCTATTCCCAAAAAAAATTGACAGCAATATTCCCAAAACCCCTCATACACGTTCCCTCCACAGTCCCTCATACATTCTCATCCTTGACAGCAAAAACCTAAGACACCACAAATCTCTTCATACTCATCTAAGAAAACTCAAACATTGGCAAACATGGAGTTAGATCCTTCTTATGACTGAGATGAGGAGACACTCAGTGATTCATCTAGAGAAATGCATGCACCAAGGAGACCTCACAAGGGTGGTAAGCATATACGAGAGGAGCCTACTTCACTTGCCAAGCTGCAAACATGTCCTCTTGCTGTCACATGCTTTCAACACCAATATTGTTATCAGTTCTGTGAGATGGTAGAGAGAGTCCAGTACCATCATGAGTTGGCCAGGTTGTTTGTGCTCCATCTTCATAATGGCCAAGTCACTCTAGCAGGTGTAACATTCACCTTGACACCCGAGACTATTTTTCAAGCAACTAGCATCCCAAATGTCGGTGAGCAGTGGAATAAAAGACAGCAGATTGACAGAGAACATTATGAGCCTTACATCAAGGCTGGTTATTAGAGACATCTCAGTAGAGTTTTTCCCTTCCGGTATCTGAAAGACACATATGCTCCCTTGATGAAACTCATACTTAAATATTTCCACTATGAGGGCCAGTTTTCTCGCCTGTATGCCTATCATATCAGATTGTTGATGAACTTCACTAAGGTGAGAATGATGAATCTCCCCTATTTCATTTGTAGAAACATTGAGAAGATGGCCACCTTAGTGCACAAGAAGCCTCCCCAGTAGAAGTATAACAGCATATATCATTTTGCACTAATCAAAATTGTGGTCTTGCATCAGCTTGGTTTACAAAACATCTCATTGGAGGATTTCATTTCACATGAGGTCTTTACAAGTCCTCAAGTACCCCCAGCAGTTTTTCATGAGGCAGGAGGACCTTCACATCAGCAAGAGACTCATGAGACACAAACCACTAGTGTGCCAATGTTTGTCACTTACCAAAATGGCACTAGAAGGTTGTTTGCAGCAGCAAAGCGAGTAATATCTCCACCCGGGGTGGAAGGGGTCTCGTTTCCTCCATTAGCAGAGCAGGTGCTAGACAAGGGAAAGAAACCATTACATAATGAGGGGCCTTTGGGAGGGTAGGAGACAGATTTCATTCTTATTCAGGATGATGACACCGATTTGAGCTCACAAAGTTCAAAGCTCAAGGAGATCATTTAGGAGCAACAAACGGACATTCATGATTTGTCTCTCAACCTAGAAAGAGCCAAGTGGATAATTAAATACTTAGAGCAAAGAAACAAATAGCTAGAGGATCAGCAAACCGTTATGGAGCTACAAAACATACGAGAAAACCGGCAAGCTGCCAAGAGGAGGAAAGTCAAGCTGACACCATTTGAGCAAGAAATCAATGATGATCGTGAGTCTTGGCTTGAGAGGGTAAATATTCACTTGGAAAATTTTCTTGAGAAGACCAACAGAGAGAAAACTATGTTGAGGCACATGGCCTACCACTACTTGATGAGAAACAAAGTGTGCAAAGCAAGAATCAGGAACTTGAAGGCCAAGTTGAAGAAAGCATCGAAGAAGCGAAAAGAGCAAGATAGACTTCAGATCTTGGCTGAGGCTTCCTTTGCCCAACACAGCACTTAATGATGGACACTCAGCCCAAATTTCAAGAAATTTGGGACACTTTTTGCAATTTTGAAATCTTTGGCCTAAAAAACAAGTTTTTCTGCCTGATGCGTCGCGCCACCTGGCACGCGCTTTTGATGGGGACCTCATTTTGAGGAAAAATTAACATTTTTGGATTTTAATGGAAAAATATGCATGCCCACAAATGAACAAGAAATTTTGACAGGTTTTGAGCTTCCAAAAAGGTCAAAAACACCTCAAAAATGACCTTTCTGCCCCTTTTGGGACACACAAGAAGCAGTGTTGGGAGAACTCCGTTTTGGAGGGCCAAATTGAGGCCAAATTTAGAAATTCTACTTGTTCTGGAAAGTAGACAGATAGACCTTTCCAACAAGCCTACTTGGAGAAAATTTGGACACCGAGAAGGCCTCCAAAATAAGCTACCAAAAGGTGCTACGCATAGGGAAATCGGCACGGCGCATAGGAGGATTTTTTCTCATTTTGGCCAAAAAACTCTCCTTTTCACCTAGTTTCTTCACAGTTTGACTTTTCTCCTAATTTTCAAACTCATGATGTAATTTAATGTGACTTGATGGATTTTGATGTAATTATTCTAAATTTTCACTCATAGAGGTAGATTCATCCATGGAAAGGTAGTTTGCAACTAAATGAATCAGTTCCCTAGTTTTTAGAGGCACGTTGTTCCACTGCCTACTTTTTAGTTCTCAGTTTCGAATTTGATGGAACAGCTCCTAAACTTATGAGCTCGACTCCTAGAGGCTAGAATGAGTTGTTGGTTGCCTTTATCTTGTAATTTTTCAACCATTAGCAAAGGTTGGACTTTTAGGAAAGCTTGGTGCTTCATTGTATACTCATTTCAGCAGTTTGGCAAAGGAATAGACCAGGGTTTGCAACACTTTATGAGATTCTTGTGGCATCTTTATTTGGTATTTTGTTTCCTTATGTAATTGTAAGCTTACATGTGTTTCATGTATGCCATCATCTCTCTTCGCTTCATCCTAACTAAATCAAACAAGGATAAAGGTAGAATTCATTGATTTGTAGTGCTCTACCTAGGGTTTGTTTAGTTATTTATGTTTTCAGTTGTTTGAAGAGAATCCCTAAGACTTTCATGCCCTCTTCAACTCCTCACCAGTCTAAAAGCTCTCCATCTCACTCGATTTGAAGTACCAAACCATTTTCCTACCTCGCCCCATAGAGATCTCTGTAAAACTAAGCCTCATTCCCCGAACCCAAATCTTCCTTTCATATTTGAGCCAACAAAACATCATCAAATTTAATCAAACTCTTCTGAATACATACCTAGCCTAAAATCAGTCTTCACATCAGTCATCTCAAGCTTTATTGGCCATCTTTTCCTGAGATTGACAAGGAGAGAGCCCTCTCCTGACCTGGTAGGGCTAGCTACCAGGTTAAGTGTGGTTTGAGGTTACCCTAGATCCTACCTTTCTCAGCTTGGGGTAGATTTAGACACTAACAGTAGATAGATGGTTAAATCTGTTGAAAGGGTATATTTCAGTTCACGATTTTTCAAATACAGAAAATATTACTTTTTCACTTGATGCAGGAGCATCTGGACTTAGCCAGCAATGTGAAAGTTTGTTCGCATGTTGTGGAAAAATGAGTTAAATTTCACTCACCTGAGTGGTCAAAAAAAATCAGTTTTAATCGAGAGGGTTGGATCTCTCAAAAATGATATGTACTTCATTATTGTAATAGTTAGGAAATTGTCTTATTTTAGATTAAGGGATAAGTTGTTAGCATAGGTGTGTAATGGAGCTTGAAAATAGAGATTGAGTTGTTAGAATGATTAAAATAGCTATTGAATTGTTAGCACAGTTGGAATAGGATTTGACTCATAAAGTGAAGAAATTGTAATAGAAAGGGATTAGCAGAGTTGATTGATGATTGAGAGAGGGCAAGAGTTGAGTGATAGAGAGGGCTCAAGATTGAAAAAGGGGTCTGTTAAGTGTTGTAATCGAGCTAGAGGGTCGAGACTCTGTAATGATTATTGTATTGGATATTTGATTTAGTGTGCGATTATGTGTTGATTCTGTTGAAACTCTCGTTTGCCTCTATATATTTGCATTCTGAACGAAATCTAACATTTTCTTTCTCTCATTCCCAAATTTGTTAATATCAGGCTTTAAGGATTAATTGTGGTCATTAGTGTTAACGACGGGGGTAGGAGAGTACAAAATTCCTTATCTGTGGTTGAAGCACCACACTAATCCTAGTTGTTGATCTAAGTTCCAAGCACTTGTGTCGGGTCCTTGTGCAATATCACGCTGACCATTGGATAATCCCCACATCGCAATATTTCATTTGTATGTGAAAGGACCTCGGGCCTTAAGAAAATGCAATGTGTGATCATTGATCAATCGCATTGCAATATTTCATTTATAAGCGAATGGACCTCGGGCCTTAGGAAAGTGCGATGTGCAATGCCTGATGCGATCGCTGATTAATTTGCATTGCAACGATTCATGGTGGATGTACTTGGGCCCTAAGCACTCGTGATTTTCGATTGCGATATTGTTGTGGACCGTCGAATCAAATGGATTTTGATCTACGGCGTAGGACCACCAAGCAACTATGTTGATCAGGTGAACTATTAGTTGTCAGACTTGGAGAAAGGAGATCAATGGCACAGTAGAAGCGCTTGTACATAAAGGGAAAGTTAACATGGGATCAATTGTTGATTAATTGTGGTTCAATTGTAGGTTTTAACCCTGTACAGAAATTACCTGCATACGAATTCTAAATCACAGAAAAATAAACAATGCGAGAGCATAACACATAAAAACACATATGCACAAAG